>CM070092.1:937500-940000 GCA_036178185.1 Liparis tanakae | reverse complement strand
TTATTTGTAAATTAATTATATAAAGGAAATACAAATAGTTCCAAAAGTATTTAAATTAATTATATATATAATAGGTTGTCTCTTTCTTTAATTTCAAGAGTTTCTGTTTAACTTAATTAATACATTTTCTAAAACAGGCAGGTGGTCCCGCCCACAACGTCATAGCGGGGGCTCTGATTGGTTGACGTAAAGTGATGAAATACATAATTTTTTTTAAAGATTACATTTATTTATAAGTGCAAACATTGACTTGTATCGGCCTTGTAAACCAGTGGAACCCTGACTGGTGAGTTCAGGGTCATGGGTCGGAGGGGGGTAAAGCAACTCCATCAGAGTCCTAAACAATGCTCTCATAAACAGTCACCGAGTCACCGCAGCTACGTCTTCCCTTTGTTCTGCCTCCACAGCGCCCCCTGTCTGCGCCACGCATACATTATATATATATATATATATATATATATATATATATATATATATATATATATATATATATACACGTTTATGTGTGTATAACGAGGCGTTTCTGTCCCTCTACCGTCGACCGGCTGAATAGTTCCTCTACTAAAGCCTTTAGTATAAATACTTGTTTACGATTGATTTGTTTATGTTTTTAAAACTTTTCAAAAAACGTCCCTGACGAGAGAAAACACCGAGGTCACGGAGATATGTACACGCCCCCCCCCCACACACACACACGCACACGTGTGTGTGCGCACACGTGTGTGTGCGTGTGCGTAAATTGAGAGTGAACATTTCTCCAAATCACTGATTAAAAAACGACCAGTTGAGGTAACAAACCCAACACACACACACACACACACACACAACACACCACACACTACACACACACACACACACACACACACACACACACACACACACACACACACACACACACACACCTTGTCCCTGATTCAAAGTCTTGTGATTAAATCTGGCTGCTGGTTTTTGCAGCTAGATGAGGGGGTCTGAGGGTCTGAGGGTCTGAGGGGGTCTGAGGGGGTCTGAGGGGGTCTGAGGGGGTCTGGGGGTGTCTGAGGGTGTCTGAGGGGGACTGAGGGGGTCTGGGGGTGTCTGAGGGGTCTGAGGGTCTGAGGGGGTGTCTGAGGGGGACTGAGGGGTCTGGGGGTGTCTGAGGGGTCTGAGGGTCTGAGGGGGTCTGGGGGTGTCTGAGGGGACTGAGAGGGGTCTGGGGGTGTCTGAGGGGTCTGAGGGTCTGAGGGGTCTGGGGGTGTCTGAGGGTCTGAGGGGTCGGGGGTGTCTGAGGGGGTCTGAGGGGGTCTGAGGGTCTGAGGGGGTCTGGGGGTGTCTGAGGGGTCTGGGGGTGTCTGAGGGGGTCTGAGGGGGTCTGAGGGGTCTGAGGGTCTGAGGGGGTCTGGGGGAGTCTGAGGGGGGCGTGGGTCTCGTTGACCTGAAGGAAAAAAAGGCCAGAGAATCTAAAGCGGCCCGACGGCGTCGGCTGGATGTGCAGCTGAAAGCAAGGTGCATGCTGGGAAAAGAAAACGTCCAAAATCTGATTTAAAAAACTCTCCAAGCGACAACTGGAGCCGAGGAATCCCTGGTGGCTCCGCCCACTTTGGGGTTGTGTGTGTGTGACTGTTCAGTTGAGTCCACACGGGACGGCGTGGTAGCATGCTTGTGTGTGTGTGTGTGTGTGCAGGGCTGGTGGGGGCGAGTACACATCCTCCTCCTCCTCCTCCTCCTCCTCCTCCTCCTCCTCCTCCTCCTCCTCATGTCCAGGCGTCGAGCCTCATCCTCTTGACGTTGGTCCCGTCCTGGTCCTGGGGCTCGGCCGACGCCGGCCTGAGGAGCAGCATGGAGGGCTGCTGGCCTCCGGCGCCGCCCTGGTGGAGGAAGTCGGGAACGCCGCCCCCGCCCCCCCCGCCCCCCCCGCGCCCGTGGCCGCCGTCGTCCCGGTCGCTGCCCTCGTACGAGCTGCCGTTGCTGCTGAGGCTGTTGACCGGCGAGCGGCCCTGCCCCCCCGGGTACACCCCCGACGCCAGCCCCCCCCCCGGGGTCGGGCCGCCGCCCACGGGGGTGCTGCGGTCGCGGTTAGGCGAGACGGGTTCGGACTTGATGTTGATGTTGGGGTTCACGCCCTGAGATATCTGACCCATCGGCCTGGAGAGAGAGAGAGAGAGAGAGAGAGAGAGAGAGAGAGAGAGAGAGAGAGAGGGAGAGAGAGGGAGAGAGAGAGAGAGAGGGGAGAGAGAGAGAGAGAGAGAGAGAGAGAGAGAGAGAGAGGGAGAGAGAGAGAGAGAGAGAGAGAGAGAGAGAGAGAGAGAGAGAGAGAGAGAGAGAGAGAGAGAGGAGAGAGAGAGAGAGAGAGAGAGAGAGAGAGAGAGAGAGAGAGAGGAGAGGAGAGAGGAGAGAGAGAGAGAGAGAGAGAGAGAGAGAGAGGAGAGAGAGAGAGAGAGAGAGAGAGAGAGGGAGAGAGAGAGAGAGAGAGAGGCAGGGAGAGAGAGAGAGAGAGAGGAGAGAGAGAGAGAGAGAGAGAGAG
>CM070092.1:922500-930000 GCA_036178185.1 Liparis tanakae | reverse complement strand
CAGTAGAGCTACACCGTGTGACGGATAACTCCGGTGAGATCCCCCCGCCGCCCTGCAGGGGGCGCCCCAGCGGTGGAACTCACCAGCTGCATGAGGCTCTTGCCGCTCTGCGAGGTGATGACGCGCAGGTCCGGCTTGCGGCCGGCGGCCATCTGAGGGCTGTGGGGGGGCGACTTGGGCCCCTTGGCCAGGCTGAGGCCCGGGGACGCCCGCGCACTGAGGTAGCCGTTAGCTGGAGACACAGAGGAGGTCAGGGGGGGTGAGTGTGTGTGTGTGTGTGTGTGTGTGTGTGCGTGTGTTTGTGTGCGTGTGTGTGTGTGTGAGAGTGTGTGAGAGTGTGTGAGTGTTTGTGTGTGTGTTTGTGTGCGTGTGTGTGTGTGTGAGAGTGTGTGAGTGTGTGAGAGTGTGTGTGTGTGTGCGTGTGTGTGTGTGTGTGTGTGTGAGTGTGTGAGTGTGTGTGAGTGTGTGTGTGTGTGTGTGTGTGTGTGTGTGTGTGTGTGTGTGTGTGTGTGTGTGTGTGTGTGTGTGTGTGTGTGTGTGTGTGTGTGTGTGTGTGTGTGTGTGTGTGTGTGTGTGTGTGTGTGTGTGTGTGTGTGTGTGTGTGTGTGTGTGTGTGTGTGTGTGTGTGTGTGAGAGTGTGTGAGTGTGTGTGTGTGTGTGTGTGTGTGTGTGTGTGTGTGTGTGTGTGTGTGTGTGTGAGTGTGTGTGTGTGTGTGTGTGAGTGTGTGTGTGTGTGTGTGTGTGTGTGTGAGTGTGTGTGTGTGTGTGTGTGTGAGTGTGTGTGTGTGTGTGTGTGAGTGTGTGTGAGTGTGTGTGTGTGTGAGTGTGTGTGTGTGTGTGTGTGTGTGTGTGTGTGTGTGTGTGTGTGAGTGTGTGAGTGTGTGTGTGTGTGTGTGAGTGTGTGTGTGTGTGTGAGTGTGTGTGTGTGTGTGTGTTTGTGTGTGTGTGTGTGTGTGTTTGTGTGTGTGTGAGAGTGTGTGTGTGTGTGTGTGTGTGAGTGTGTGTGTGATGTTTACACTGAGTGTTGCATGAACACGTTTCAATCCTGAGAGTGAGTCACAGGACATGTTGACGCCTCCTAGGATTTATTTACATACGCCGACTGTATCGACTTTTTATTGCAACCCTATCCATGTGCTCTCATCTTTGTGTGTGTGTGAGTGTGTGTGTGTGGGTGTGTGAGTGAGTGTGTGTGTGATGTCTCCCGTTACGCGGGCGAATGTGTGGAATGTCGGGTGACGTCAAAGGCGACATTCCCGGAGCAACGAGTCCCGGGACAACAGCTGAGGACGACCGATCCAAGAGAGGACGAGGAGGAGGGAGGAGGGGAGGAGACGAGGAGGGAGGAGACGAGGAGGGAGACAAAAGTTAAGGAATATAAAAGAGGAAGTAGAGGGGACAGAGGAGGAGGGGAGGATGAAAGAAGACAGCCGTTTAGAGAACGGCAGAAACAGTAATAAAGTGAGAGAGGAGAAAGAGTTAATGGGCGAAGGAAAAGGAGAGAGGAGGCAGAAGGAGGGAGAGAAGATGAAGGAGACAGAGGAGAGGAAGGGAGGAGGAGGGCAGGCGAACGGAGGATCAGATCTCCTTCTGGGAAGAAGAGGTTTCATGTTTCGACACACAGAGGAGGATCCTGACAGGAACGGTCGATAGGAACCGACTGAGACCAGGGGGCGACTCCTCTGGTTGAATAGAAGTCTCTGCTTCACGTCTTAAAGCTGCATTCTCCCTCCTGACCACCAGGGGGCGACTCCTCTGGTTGTATAGAAGTCTCTGCTTCACGTGTTAAAGCTGCATTCTCTCTCCTGACCACCAGGGGGCGACTCCTCTGGTTGTATAGAAGTCTCTGCGTCACGTGTTAAAGCTGCATTCTCCCTCCTGACCTCCAGGGGCCCCTCTGGTTGTATAGAAGTCTCTGCTTCACGTGTTAAAGCTGCATTATCTCTCCTGACCACCAGGGGGCTCCTCTGGTTGTATAGAAGTCTATGCTTCATGTGTTGAAGCTGCAGTCTCTCTCCTGACCACCAGGGGGCTCCTCTGGTTGTATAGAAGTCTATGCTTCATGTGTTGAAGCTGCAGTCTCTCTCCTGACCACCAGGGGGCTCCTCTGGTTGTATAGAAGTCTATGCTTCATGTGTTGAAGCTGCAGTCTCTCTCCTGACCACCAGGGGGCTCCTCTGGTTGTATAGAAGTCTATGCTTCATGTGTTGAAGCTGCAGTCTCTCTCCTGACCACCAGGGGGCTCCTCTGGTTGTATAGAAGTCTATGCTTCATGTGTTGAAGCTGCAGTCTCTCTCCTGACCACCAGGGGGCTCCTCTGGTTGTATAGAAGTCTATGCTTCATGTGTTGAAGCTGCAGTCTCTCTCCTGACCACCAGGGGGCGCCTCCAGCCCCCCACAGAATGAATGAAGCTCACTTCTGGCTGCCTCAATCGAAGCGGCCCTTTCATGGACAGCCTTGAAGAACTTTTACCAATATTGAATCTCGACAGTTGATACAAACTTATTGATTTCTGCCCGGAGACTAAATGTTTATTGCGTATAGAAGACCAGATCTGGCGCCGCATCGGTCCTAATGGGATTTAAGGGGAGGAGCTCTGGCCAGTGTCAAAGTCACCTCTGAGGAGAGTCCTGAGCCAAGACCAGGGGGGGGGGGACAGCTGAGAGAGACAGGATGAAGAGGGGGAGGGGCTAAAGCGGAGGAGCAGACTGCTGTCAGGATCTCAGGCTTTAAAAAAAATCTGGTGCCATTGTTGCAGTAAAACTCACTTCAACCAACTGGTTTCCAGCTGAGTCGTAACTTCAGATTTGTTTTTGTTATTATTCTTATTTTCTTAATTTTTTTAACTTTTTTTCTTTCATTCCTCTGACATTATCAATATTTGAATTGTAGTATTCATCTCATTATTTTCGTCATCGCACATGTTTAACTTATATAATATATATATAAATAGATTTTTTAAATATATACTGTACTGTAAAATGTGAGGAAGGAAAAGATATTTTTTTATATTTTTGTTTTACTCTCACTTTTTTCTTTAAAAAAAGAAGAAAGCTTGACTTGAGGGGGCGGAGCTTCAAAGTCACACTTAGTTTGAAATGCAACTTCAGTTCTCTCTCCGGACTGTTTACGGGGCAGATTCTCCCCCCCCCCCCCCCCCCCCCCGACTCCCCCTCAGCTGTCAGCGGTCAACAGGTGTGTGTGTGTGTGTGTGTGTGTGTGTGTGTGTGTGTGTGTGTGTGTGTGTGTGTGTGTGTGTGTGTGAGAGAGAGCACATGTGACCGCCTGTTGCCACGCAGACATTCTGCGTGTCTCTGTCTGTCCAGTCAAAGTGTTTCTACTGAGTCTAGAATACAGACAGCAGGCTGTGTGTGTGTGTGTGTGTGTGTGTGTGTGTGTGTGTGTGTGTGTGCGTGTGCGTGTGCGTGTACTTACGGACTGGACTCGGGCACCCTCCGTTGGAGTTCCCCATATCTCCCAGCAGAGCACCTGCAGGACAAGGGGAGACATCAAGTCGTCACACTTCCACAAAGAGAGTGATGTCACGGTGACCTTTGACCTTTCTTTGACCTTCGACCACCGAGACCTAAGACGAGCGCTCGAGGCATCACGAGTACGAGAACTAGAACTTTTGACCTTTTGGACGGTCGAAATCTGAAGGTTTCATCCTGGAGTCCCATCTTTAACAGCAGTTAAAAAATAAATAAAAACAAAGTGTGTAAAAACAAAAGAAAAAAAATCATCAAGGTCATTTTAAATAGTGTTAAAAAAATATATATATATATATATATATATATATATATATATATATATATATTATTTAAGTTGCCACTTATCTATATGTTTATATTTATTATAAATGATGAGTCAATGTCTATTGGAAGGTTATTGCTTTTCAAACAATCTTGTATATTTTTTTTAATTAAGTTAAAGTTAAAGATATATATATATATATATATACATCGAAAAATTAACATTAAAAAGAAGAAAAGTGCATGAAAAAAACCTTTTTATAAATTAATAATAAAAAGTACAGAAACTTGTCACCTAAAAAAATATACTATATCTATATATAATATAATATATCTGCAATAACTTCCCAATAGACAAATTGTGTAACTCATCATTTCTTATAAATATAAACAGATATAATACCTGAGCTTTTAATACAAATGTGAAGAGAATGCTTTTATTTTGAAGGAGCCGCTAAGTGAAGCCCTCTTGCCCTCGGCATGTTATGAAAGAGGCCGTAAGGCAGGAGTGACGTTACGTCACCCAATTCTGACTCACAATGAGATTACAGAGCTCCATCGGTAACTCGTCTGAGGCGCCGAGCGGGGGGGGCGCAAATCCCTTTTGGGGGGGTGGGGGGGGGGCTTTTTGTGACGACTAAGAAAGTCTTCTTTGCGCTCCAGGAGGTGAAAAGTAAATAGATTTAAAAATAAAACACCTGTTTATTTATGGAAGAGAAGAAAGAAAAAAAATAAGAGGTCTTCAAGTATCTGCGTCGCCATGACAACGGTGTCTCTGAAAAAAAGTCTTGCTTGTTCAAGCTTCGTGAAAAACAACAAACAGATCAGACGCTTGTGAAGATGGTCAGACGTCGATATATATTATAAATATATATAATATATAATTATATACAATATATATATATATTTATTTATAAAAACAAAATAATATATAGTAGAAATATATATATATATATATATTATATATATATATATATTTATAAAAACTAAGAAATATATATATATAATATATATATATATATATATATATATATATTTATAAAAACTAAGAAATATATATATATATATATATATATTTATAAAAACTAAGAAATATATATATTATATATATATATATATATATATATATATAATATATATAATACATATTATATATATGTCTAATAAATCTGATTATTATTTCGTACTATCTCATTCATCATGTGGTGGTCGGGTCCCTCTCCTCCTCGAGGTGCTTGATGTGGCGTTCTTACCTGCGCTGGCTGGTCGCTGTGGTAACCCCGGCGACACAACGTTCCTCTGCTGAGCCGGTTGCTGTGGCGACAGGAGGCGTGGGTCTGCGAGGGCGGAGGTGATGAAGGAGGTCGTGGTCACCAGGGCGCCGCCTTGGCTGCTGAACTGAAGCGACGCCGCGTTCTGATTGGACACCGGCACGGTGACCGGCATGGAGAAGCTGGGCTGAGGGATCGAGGACTGGTGAGAGACGGGAAGAGGGCGGGGCTTAGACCTGGTCACATGGTCACGCAGCCCCCCGTCCTCTAGTCCCCCAGTCCTCTAGTCCTCTAGTCCTCTGGTCCTCTGGTCCTCTGGTCCTCTGGTCCTCTAGTCCCCCAGTCCTCTAGTCCTCTAGTCCTCTAGTCCTCTAGTCCTCTGGTCCTCTGGTCCTCTAGTCCTCTAGTCCTCTAGTCCTCTGGTCCTCTGGTCCTCTGGTCCTCTAGTCCCCCAGTCCTCTAGTCCCCCAGTCCTCTGGTCCTCTAGTCCTCTGGTCCTCTAGTCCTCTGGTCCTCTAGTCCTCTAGTCCTCTAGTCCTCTGGTCCTCTGGTCCTCTGGTCCTCTAGTCCTCTGGTCCCTAGTCCCTCTAGTCCCCAGTCCCTCTGGTCCCTCTGGCCCTCTGGTCCCCTAGTCCCCCAGTCCTCTAGTCCCCCAGTCCTCTGGTCCTGTGGTCCTCTGGTCCTCTGGTCCTCAGGTCCGCTGGTCCGCTGGTCCTCTGGTCCTCTGGTCCACTGGTCCTCTGGTCCTCTGGTCCTCTAGTCCTCTAGTCCCTCTAGTCCTCTGGTCCTCTGGTCCTCTGGTCCTCTGGTCCCTGGTCCTCTGGTCCCTGGTCCCTGGTCCTCTGGTCCTCTGGTCCTCCTGGTCCCTCTGGTCCTCTGGTCCCTCTGGTCCTCTGGTCCTCTGGTCCTCTCTGGTCCTCTAGTCCTCTGGTCCTCTGGTCCTCTGGTCCTCTGGTCCTCTGGTCCTCTGGTCCTCTGGTCCTCTGGTCCTCTGGTCCTCTGGTCCTCTGGTCCTCTAGTCCTCTAGTCATCTGGTCCTCTAGTCATCTGGTCCTCTAGTCCTCTAGTCCTCTGGTCCTCCCAGTTCTAAGTGTCTCTGAAAGAAGGACTTCTATATTTAGCATGTGGGCCAGAGCCGGGGACCCAGATAGAGAGAGGAGGACGAGGGCACCTTCCTCCATACGGAGCGAGAGAGAGAGAGAGAGAGAGAGAGAGGAGAGGGAGGGAGAGAGAGAGAGAAAGAGAGAGAGAGAGAGAAAGAGAGAGAGAGAGAGAGGCGTTCATGGTGAAGCTAAGAGGCCTTCTTCTCTCCACTGTTGCTGTGGGAACCGTTTGGGATCCATTAATTTAAAATATTTAATCGTAAACTTTGTTTTTCACGTTTGACATCTGTTGACTGGTGAACCGGGCAGTAAAGTTAGCGGCTAACGGGTAGCGGCTAACGGGTAGCGGCTAACACCACTGCACACTGGCCAAGGAGGGGTTAAACGATGGGGGGGGGGGGGGGCACTAGAGAAGATGGATCTTGAGATTTTTATTAAATAAATATAAATATTAGCTTATTAACGTTATCTGCTGTGCGCTGTGTGTTTACTGTTGCCGTGTTTATTGTGTGAATTCGGCTTTTCAAAATAAACTTCCGTCTTCACAGGAAACTAGAGGAACACATTGTGGGTTCAGACCTTAGAGAACTATTATAAATATATCAATATAAATATATAAATATAGATCAGTGAACACGCGGAGAAGACTCGTCACCACGGGACGCGGACCGTTTATTTATTGGTTGATTTTTAACCAAACTATGAAACGATCTGCAGGTTAACCGACGATGAGTTTTAACCCTTTAACCGCCGGGGGGGGAGGAGGAGGAGGAGGAGCAGGAGGAGGAGGAGGAGGCGCGTTAGCCGCTCAGGAGTACTCACGCCGTAGCGCTTGAAGAGGCCGTCCAGCTCCTCTGCCCGCCGGTACTTGTCCTCCGTCAGCGGGCTGCGGTCCAGGGAGTCGTCTCCGTCGGGCTCCGGGCTGTTGCAGCCGTTAAAGCCCTTCTTCCTCAACGTCTGAGGAGGAGGAGGAGGAGGAGGAGGCACGGTTACATTTACTTCTTCATGCACAGTGTTGTGGGCGTGACCAACTTCACTTCATTTTACTTTCACACAAACGTCAACAATGATGGACGACTCAGTGTGTGTGTGAAGAAGAAGAAGAAGAAGAAGAAGAAGAAGAAGAAGAAGAAGAAGAAGAAGAAGAAGAAGAAGAAGAAGAAGTAGTTTGTAGTTCTTATGAACTGAAGTCAACAAAAAGAGGAAAACGATAAATCCTCCTTTAATTACACGACTCCATCACCTGGGTTTACTCTGAGTCTCTCTCTCTCTCTCTCTCTCTCTCTCTCTCTCTCTCTCTCTCTCTCTCTCTCTCTCTCTCTCTCTCTCCTCCCTCTCCCTCTCCCTCTCTCCCTCTCCCTCTCTCTCTCCTG
>CM070092.1:910000-917500 GCA_036178185.1 Liparis tanakae | reverse complement strand
AGACCTAGTCCTGGTCCTCTATAGACCTAGTCTAGTCCTCTATAGACCTAGTCCTGGTCCTCTATAGACCTAGTCCTGGTCCTCTGTAGACCTAGTCTAGTCCTGGTCCTCTATAGACCTAGTCCTGGTCCTCTGTAGACCTAGTCTAGTCCTGGTCCTCTATATACCTAGTCCTGGTCCTCTATAGACCTAGTCCTGGTCCTCTATAGACCTAGTCCTGGTCCTCTGTAGACCTAGTCCAGTCCTGGTCCTCTATAGACCTAGTCCTGGTCCTCTATAGACCTAGTCCTGGTCCTCTGTAGACCTAGTCTAGTCCTGGTCCTCTATAGACCTAGTCCTCTATAGACCTAGTCCTGGTCCTCTATAGACCTAGTCCTCTATAGACCTAGTTCTGGTCCTCTGTAGACCTAGTCTAGTCCTGGTCCTCTATAGACCTAGTCCTCTATAGACCTAGTCCTGGTCCTCTATAGACCTAGTCCTGGTCCTCTGTAGACCTAGTCCTCTATAGACCTAGTCCTGGTCCTCTATAGACCTAGTCTAGTCCTGGTCCTCTATAGACCTAGTCCTCTATAGACCTAGTCCTGGTCCTCTGTAGACCTAGTCTAGTCCTGGTCCTCTATAGACCTAGTCCTCTATAGACCTAGTCCTGGTCCTCTGTAGACCTAGTCTAGTCCTGGTCCTCTATAGACCTAGTCCTCTATAGACCTAGTCCTGGTCCTCTGTAGACCTAGTCTAGTCCTGATAGACCTAGTCCTCTATAGACCTAGTCCTGGTCCTCTGTAGACCTAGTCTAGTCCTGGTCCTCTATAGACCTAGTCCTCTATAGACCTAGTCCTGGTCCTCTGTAGACCTAGTCTAGTCCTGGTCCTCTATAGACCTAGTCCTCTATAGACCTAGTCCTGGTCCTCTGTAGACCTAGTCTAGTCCTGGTCCTCTATAGACCTAGTCCTCTATAGACCTAGTCCTGGTCCTCTATAGACCTAGTCCTCTATAGACCTAGTCCTGGTCCTCTGTAGACCTAGTCTAGTCCTGGTCCTCTATAGACCTAGTCCTCTATAGACCTAGTCCTGGTCCTCTATAGACCTCTAGTGGACACTACCTCTTTCGTCCACAGGGGGCAGCAGAACAACAACAAGTCTTACAGTTCATCACAGTGACGTCTGTCGCTGAAAGAGGAGACATGTTCATGTTCAGAGTAACATGAACATGTCGGAGGTGAGGAGAGGAGGAGAGGAGGCGAGGAGAGGAGGAGAGGAGGAAAGGAGGCGAGGAGAGGAGGAGAAGAAAAAAGGAGGTGAGGAGGTTGTGTGAGAACTTCCACGTCGCTCCATCGCGTCGCCAGCTCGTTTTCTTTTCACCTCGTCGCCTCTCTCTCTCTCTCTTTCATCTTCTTCACCTCTCATTTTCTCACCCTCTCTCGTTACCACATCCCCCCTCTCTCTCCTCCTCCCTCTCTCCTCTCGCTCACTCATTGCTTCCTGCTGCCACAAATCAAATTATATCGGGGTCGTTTCCACGGGCAACCGACCCCCCCCCATTTCCCACCTCATCAGACAATGCTGTCATCACCCCCCCTCCCCCTCTTTATCTCACTGCCTATCTACATCCCCCCCCCAAACACACACACACACTATAAATTATGTGGCGATGTTGGAGGATGACGACGGGGGCGGTTCGGTGATGAAGAGACGAGCCACCGCAAACAACAACAACTGCCCCCCCCCCCACCACCACCACCACCACCACCACCCCCCAGAGACGTCTCATCTTTCGATCGCCTGCGTTTCTCTTTTTTGCCACAAATAGAAGGAGAAACAAGTCGGGAGGTAATTGAAATTAAGGACCGAAAATGTCCAGGTAACCAACGGCAACAGAAGAAGACGTCCTCATTGAGAGGGGGGGGGGGGAGTGGTTTCATTGTGTGTGCCTTGGCAAAGGTGGAGGAGCAGATGGAGGAGGAGGAAACCACCTCCGACAGCCGTAACCTCCTGGCGCCCGGAGCCGCCGCCGTCACGCCTCCAGGTGGACGCCATGACACGTGAGGCCCTCCAGGTGAAATATATATATATATATATAAATATATATATAAATATATATATTATAGAAATATGATATATATAATTTATATATAAAATATTTCGATAATATATATATATATATATATATATATATATATATAATATATATATAATATATATATATTTACATATATTTATATATATAAAAAATATATTTATATAATTATATATATATTAGAGATGCTCCGATCATGTTTGTTTGTTTGTTGACTTTTAATTTGAAAAATCTCCTAATTGCGACAGTAAATATGTTTCATTTACAGGGAAATGGAAGTCAGGACTGTCTTAACCTCCTGTCACCTTCACATTTACTAACATATTTAAACCTCCAGAAAATTATTAGAATGAATATTGTTTCCCAAGTTTAAGTGTGAGGTACTTTATGTTTGTTGACTCCCTAAATAGCCCTTTAAATATATAAAAAAGTTGATATTTCTTATATGTTTGACACAGTGAAAAACAGCCTGGGGTCAAATTGACCCTGAAGGTAACAGGAGGGTTAAACACATCTGCATCAGTCATTCCTGGGACTATGAGGAAAAAGATACATAAAGCACCTCAAACTTTAAAGAAATGACCGATTTTTTAAAATATTTAGGACTTTTACTTTGAAAAATATCCTAATTGATACATTAAAATTGATTGATTGCCAGTGATGGGGATTTCAGATATGTATGGAACACGTCTGCATCATTCATTTCCTGGAACTTTTTTTAACATACAAAAGTCAGACTTATTTTGATAAACTCTTCCTTGGTTCAGTAACAATGTTTTAATGTTAGCATCATTTAAGATAAAACTCAGAAGCGATCTATTAATATACAAAATCAGTTCATTGTTTATTTTTATACGTTAGTGTATGATTTGTCGACATCAGTCTGTAGTCATGTGAGGATCCCCTCGTGACCTCTGACCTCTGACCTCTGCGGCCCTCGCCGGGCGCCTCGTCTCCGTGGCGATTGAAACCTCTGATAGTTTTTCTCCCAGATGTGACGTCATCTGATCAAAACCGATAATGGGAATATCGGCCGATCAGATCCTAATATATATGTAAACCTTATATTAATAAATATAGCATCTAAATATGTACATCTGAAGCCTCCAGGAGGACAAAGTCGTTGCTTTTCAGAACCAAGACATCGAACAACAAAGAGAGACCGACACCCAGAGGTCATCAACCAGGAGGAGGAGGAGGAGGAGGAGAACAAGAAACGGAAGGAGAAGAAAAAGAAGAAGAAGGAAGAGAAGAACAACAAACAAGGAGAAAGAGAAGGAGAAAAAGAAAAAGAAAAAGGGGGAGAAGAACAGGAAATAGAAGACGATGAGTGACTTTTGGTACTTTTGAGTGTTGCACAGCGTTACGTGACATTAAAGTCGGAAGATGCAACTCTATTTCTCTCTCTCTCTCTCTCTCCTTCTCTCCTTCTCTCTCCCTCTCTCCCTCCCTCCCTCTCTCCTTCTCTCCCTCTCCTTCTCTCCCTCCTGTCAAGTCCATTCCTCAATCTGCTCCATGGAGCGAGGCCCATTAACCAGTTGACTCATTCCAGATGGATCATTAACCCTTTCATCCTCAGTGACAATGCCCTGATGTAAGGGGGGGGGGGCTGATGAACCCCATGATTGCATAACTTTGGGACCCTTGATGCCTCTTTGTGACAGAGGTGCATTGTGGGATATGTAGTCACAGCCAGAGGAACATCAGATTAAAGGCGAGCCGCGTTGTTTATAAAAGGCTGCTTTGACATGTATATATTATATATTATATATAATGTATATATAATATATTATATATAATGTGTATATATATCGTATACATTATATATATTATATATAGTATATATATTATATAATATATATATGTATAATATATATATAAAAATATATATAATATATAATGTAAACATTATATATATATATATATATATATATAAATATATATATATTTTATTTGTTGGTTCTGTGTGGAGAACCCGGCAGGAGGCCGTGGTTCTCCGCGGTGCTCACCTGTCTGTTGCGCTCGTCGGTGATCCTCTGGATCTGAATCTTTTTCCTCCCCATGTTTCCGGTGTGGCGGCGGGAGGGGGGGGGGGAGGGGGAGGGGGGAGTGTAGAGGTCAGAGGTCACGGGCGGCCGTCTGCTTCTCCCTTCTTTGGAGAAACCTGGTGGTCTCTCTTGGCGAGGCCGTCGACCCCGGGGCCACGAGCAGAGGCAGAGCACAGGTACAGGAAGAGGAGGAAGAGGAGAGGAGGAGGAGAGGAAGAGGAGAGGAAGAGGAGAGGAAGAGGTTCTGGGTGCGCTCTTCAGATCATGGTCCCGTCTCCAGGTGGGCAGGTCATGCAGACTCAGACTGGGATCCTCAGCTGGGCTCCTGCAAAACAACAACAACAACAACAACAACAACTTCATTAGTCTGGGCTGAGGGGGGGGGGGGCACCGTGACCCACTTCAAACACCGTGTTGCCCCCCCCACGCAGCGAGAGGCCATCAAGACAGGCATATGGGGGGGGGGGGGGGGCTGAGGCCCCCGGGGGCCGGCGAGCATGGAGGCTGTGCCGTGCTTCATTAGAGGCATCACCGCCACATCACTGATCTGGTGGTCGCCCGCGGCAACGCGCCCTATAGCCCCCCCCCCCCGCTGAGCTGACGGGCTAGAGGGGCGGGGCTATAGCTAGAGCAGCGTCTCACTAACCGTGAAACGAGGCCGTCGCTCACCACACGGTCCCAACTCACACTTATGATGGGGAAGGAGGGAGGAGAGGGGGGGAGGGGGGAGGAGGGAGGAGAGGAGGAGGAGGAGGAGGAGGAGGGAGGAGGAGGAGGAGGAGGGAGGAGGAGGAGGAGAGAGGAGGAGGAGGAGGAGGAGGAGGAGGAGTGTTTGTGTAAACTCATGAATGAACGAGGAGGCGGAAGCGGCGAGGACGGTTACAGGCCACGCTCTATTTGTGGTTCAGCTATTAAAAATAGACACACACACACACACACACACACACACACACACACACACACACACACACACTGTTTGCATTCCCTCTATCTGGGCGTCAGAAGAAGAATAAAAAGAAAAAAGAAGAGGAACAAGAAGAAGAGGAGGAAGAGGGACAAGATGAAGAGGAAGAAGAGGAGGAAGAAGGACAAGATGAAGAGGAAGAAGAGGAGGAAGAGGGACAAGATGAAGAGGAAGAAGAGGAGGAAGAAGGACAAGATGAAGAGGAAGAAGAGGAACAAGATGAAGAGGAGGAAGAGGAGGAAGAGGGACAAGATGAAGAGGAAGAAGAGGAGGAAGAAGGACAAGATGAAGAGGAAGAAGAGGAACAAGATGAAGAGGAGGAAGAGGGACAAGATGAAGAGGAAGAAGAGGAGGAAGAGGGACAAGATGAAGAGGAAGAAGAGGAGGAAGAGGGACAAGATGAAGAGGAAGAAGAGGAGGAAGAGGAACAAGATGAAGAGGAAGAGGAAGGTCCATTCTGAGGAAACGATGACTCTCCCTTCTTGACGCTGATGATTTATGAATTATGCAGAAACATTTTCCAGCTGCAGGAGACGAGGAAGACTCCTGCTCCTCTTCATCCACTAAGGTGTGTGTGTGTGTCTGTGTCTGTGTGTGTGTGTCAGTGTGTGTGTGTCTGTGTGTGTGTGTGTGTGTGTGTGTCAGTGTGTGTGTGTCTGTGTGTGTGTGTGTGTGTGTCAGTGTGTGTGTGTGTGTGTGTCTGTGTCTGTGTGTGTGTGTCTGTGTGTGTGTGTCAGTGTGTGTGTGTCTGTGTGTGTGTGTGTGTCTGTGTGTGTGTGTGTGTCTGTGTGTGTGTGTCAGTGTGTGTGTGTCTGTGTGTGTGTGTGTGTGTCAGTGTGTGTGTGTCTGTGTGTGTGTGTGTGTCTGTGTCTGTGTGTGTCTGTCTGTGTGTGTGTGTCTGTGTGTGTGTGTCTGTGTGTGTGTCAGTGTGTGTGTGTCTGTGTGTGTGTGTGTCTGTGTGTGTGTGTGTCAGTGTGTGTGTGTCTGTGTGTGTGTGTCAGTGTGTGTGTCTGTGTGTGTGTGTGTGTCTGTGTCTGTGTGTGTCTGTCTGTGTGTGTGTGTCTGTGTGTGTGTGTCTGTGTGTGTGTCAGTGTGTGTGTGTCTGTGTGTGTGTGTGTGTGTGTGTGTGTGTGTCTGTGTGTGTGTGTGTCAGTGTGTGTGTGTCTGTGTGTGTGTGTCTGTGTGTGTGTGTGTCAGTGTGTGTGTGTCTGTGTGTGTGTCTGTGTGTGTGTTTCCTTCACTGCCCTGGTGTATTAAGTGGCAGCCTGGAGCAGATAGATAAGGGGGGGGGGGGGACTGGTGAGTAATCCATCACCTTGTATTTCCCCAGACCCCCTCAGACCCCCCCCAGACCTCCAGACCCCCTCAGACCCCCCCCAGACCTCCAGACCCCCTCAGACCCCCCAGACCCCCAGACCCCCTCAGACCCCCTCAGACCCCCAGACCCCCAGACCTCCAGGACCGAGCACTGTTCGATTGACACAGATAAAAAAAAGTAAAACTAGCGACGGCCAATCAGGTGGAGCTCTGCTGGTGATGTCATCAACGTGGGCCAACGCGCATCAGGAGGTCCTGCGTCACCCCCCCCCCCCCCCCCCCCAAGGAGCTGACCTCTACAGGGTCAACATGACGGATCTGCCCTCCTGCTCCTGTCTAAGCCCCGCCCCCTTCCCCACTCCACCAGCGTGGCCCTTTGAAGTCACCACAGAGCCACCGGGACTCCTCATTGGACGACAGACAGAAGGGGGCGGGGCTGAGGAGGGGGGGGCCTTGGGGTTTGCGGCCCAACCCTGATGGTATGTACTGCCTGTTGCCGCTCGCCCGCCTGGCAACAGCAACAACAGCAACAACAACAACAACAACAACAACAACAACAACAACAACAACACGGCAACTCTTCTTCGGAGCACCGAAGACCCATTTTGACCCGGGAAAAACCCTGATCTTTACTCGCATATCCCACCCACGCCGTAGGGAATACCTGAGCACGAACACACACACACACACACACACACACACACACACACGCCGTGACGCCGGTCCTCGGTTCCCCGGCGTCACGGCGTGACGATGCGGTCGGACCTGTCGGGTTGCATCACTGCCACATAGCGGACAACACCCTGAAGGAGGCGCACCGAGGGAGGAGGAGACGGGACCAGGAGGATATCTGTTTATATATCATAGTATAAATTATTATAATTGTATTATTTATGCATATTTCTTTCTTTTTATAAATATTATTGTAATATATAAAAATATGTATAAATAATAATTTATATATATATATATATTATGGATGTATATATCGTTTATAATAAATATTTAAAAATATATATATAAATACAAAGAAAATATTATTGTTTCTTTTTTCAATATTTCTATATAATAAATATCCATATTATATACAAATATTGA
>CM070092.1:897500-905000 GCA_036178185.1 Liparis tanakae | reverse complement strand
AATTAGGGGCCAAAATAATAATAAATAATAGGACCGTCGCCTAAAATGTTCAGCAGATGAACATTTATGGATATCGCCATGGAGACGATTCAGAGTGAAGGAGAAGTTTAACACAACGGTTTGAAAGGTTACTCGTTATTGGCCAAAAATCATTTAAAAAATCAGAAATGTTTCATTGAGAACCTCCCAAAAAATCAGCATATATATATATATATATATATATATATATATATATATATAAATATATATATATAATATATATATAGATATCTATATATAAATATAATATATACATATATATAGTGTATATTTATAGTATTTCTGACAAGATGCGTTCAATGTCACCTCGTAAAAAAAAAGATTATTTTTTTAATTGTAAAAAAACAATGGAATTATGAGGAGGATTAATAAAACTATAATAACAAATCCTGAATAATAAAAATCGTGAGAAAAACCTGAAATATTCTGACGGTGACCCGTATTGAAAGTCTCGTGCGCACGGAGGCATGCGGGACCCCCCACCTCCCCCCAAAGGTCAAGAGGTCACAGGAGCGGCAAGACGAGCCGGAGCAGGCGCAGCAACCCCCCCCCCCCCCGCCCCACCTTAATATTCCTGCCTTCAACAAATTCATTTGAAAGCCGTTAAAGCTGCTGAAGGTCGTTTAAAGAAAAGAGGGGATCAATAACCCGATGTTTAATCTCTTCATGAACACGGAGGCTTCGGGGAGGCCGCCGCGCCGCGTCCTCATTAAGGCACGCCGCCGAATTCTATTCTTTAATCTATCGAGTAAATTAAAGCCATAAATCACTCGCACCTGCAGACGCCCACTCAGGGCGGCAGAGCGCCGGGAACACGCTAAGCTAACGCAACGGGGAAAATAATGAAGAAGAAGGAGGAGGAGGAGGAGGAGGAGGAGGAGGAGGAGGAGGAGGAGGAGGAGGAGGAGGAGGAGGAGAAGAACAAGAACAAGAACAAGAAAAGTCTGTGGCCATAGAGTCGTTATCTCAGAGACTTCTAAACAACCGGAGGAGTCGCCCCCTGGTGGTCAGGAGGCAGAGAATGCAGCTTAATATATATATATATATATATATATATATATATATATATATATATATATATATATATATATATATATATATATATATATATTAAGCTGTATATATTAATATATAATATATATTATAATATATATATATATAAATATATTATTATATATATAACTATATAAATAATACATTATTATAATATATCTAAATATATATTTATATATTATTATAATATATATATATATATATAAATATAAATATTATTATAATATGTATATAAATATATATTATTATAATATGTATATAAATATATTTTATTATAATATGTATATAAATATATATTATTATAATATGTATATAAACAAAAACAAAGCTCTAACGGTTTGATGAGTAATGAGGGCCACACAGAGACAGCCCCCCCCCCTCCTTCTCAACAAGCCACAAGCCCCCTGACATTAACCAACACACACACACACACACACACACACACACACACTGACACACACACTTCTCCTCAGAAACAGCTGACGTTTTAACAGGCTTACAACAGCTGACAGGCTACAGGTGGGGCCCTTCATAAGCCCCCCCCTCCTCCTCCCCCTCCTCCTCTTCCTCCCTTTAGTGCCCGACACACACACACACACACACACACACACACACACACACACTCCACCCTACACCTGTTGTGACTCCGGAGGAATTGTCCTCTGTGTAAGGCCTTCCTTCATACTGTATCACCCACCAACTAACACACACACACACACACACACACACACACACACACACACACACACACACACACACACACACACACACACACACACACACTCTCTCTCCTCCCGTAAAACAGGGCTTTATGACCGGCGCCCGCGCGTGTGCGTGTGCGTGTGTGTGTGACACACACGCACACGCACAGCCACACACACACATGTGTGTGTGTGGCTCAACAACAGATGCCTCCCTCCTCCAGCGGTCCGATCTCCTTTTTGCTGAAACAAACAAACTAATCACTACGGGGCCGAAGGAGAGAAAAACCCTCGTCGTCACTGTTTTACCCACAATACCCGGCGGTTTCGCACTTCAGTCGTCAGCACGCTCAAATCCCCGAAGGACAGTTTGACCATTCGATGAGGATCTTACTAATAATCCCAATAACTCCAAGCAATAAATACTCCACCCTCAAGTGGAACTCTTTCACCACGGTGCGGTATGAACGGGGCTAAAGGGGCTGAAGACCCCCCCCCTCCATTTGCCGCGTGAAGAAAAATTTAGGACCACGGATAAAAAGAAATTTCAAAAAATAAAATAAGACGAGCTAAAGAGATTTGAGTGCGCAGCACTTCTCTGGATGAAGAGAAGAAGAACAAGAAGAGGAAGAACAACAACAACAACAACAACAACCAGAAGAACAACAACAACCAGAAGAAGTTCCTCTTTCCGACGGTCCTTGAACGCCTCAGTGATGTTTCATCAAACACATTGTCGTCTCGTTAAACATTTTGCTTTTCATCCGATCCTCTAAAGAAGTATAAGATTCAGAGGAAGCCAAACTAATTTAATAATATTAATTACTGTAATACGAGTTCAAATCAACGAGAGAGCTAGTCAGCGTTAGCCGGGTGCCGCTAGGCTAACGGCTAACTGGAGGTTGCATTGAGTTGCATTGTGCTGCGTTCAACCTCTATTTTAGGAAAATAAAATTGAAAAAAAGAGTATTTGGCAAAGGTCAAATAGAATGTTACCACGATGCCTTCAATTGTATTTTAATATAATTAGTTTCTGCAGAGGGTTTTGTTTTATAACATTTATCCCGGCAGCCTTTATCAATACAAAGGTTTGAATAGAGGTCAACTACGAGGTCACGTGGACCGGAGCCGCTTTGTAGTTAGTATTTTATATTTGAGTTCCCTCTAGACGCAGTGTTTATGTCTCAGGCTCTTATTGTGAAAGGGAAGAAAAGGAAGCGCTGCCTTGATGGAAGAAGCAGTAAAGTGAGCCGTCGGCACTGCGTCTGGCTTTCACTGACGAGCTGAGACCTCTCAACAACATCTCACCCCCCCGTGCCCCCCCCACCACCATGCCCCCCGTGCCCCCCCACCACCATGACCCCCTATGCCCCCCCCCACCACCATGACCCCCCCTCGCTTTGCCTTGCTCTGGTTTCCAGCTGCAACGTGATAACCAGTTCAATAACATAAACAACTGACAGAATCCTCCAGAGGACGCAGAGTGTGTGAGTGTGCGTGTGCGTGGGTGGATGTGTGTGTGTGGTTCATGTGTGTGTGTGTGTGTGTGTGTGTGTGTGTGTGTGTTTGTTTCGGTGCAGCGCGTGTGGGCTGGAGAGGTGAGGACGAGTCAGCCATCAAATAAAACGTTATCTAACGCTGCAGAAGAAAATAAATACACACACAAACACACACATGAACCACACACACACACACACCACACACACACACATGAACCACACACACACACACACACCACACACACATGAACCACACACACACACACACCACACACACACACACACACATGAACCACACAAACCACACACACAAACACACAAACCACACACAAACACACATGAACCACACACACCACACACACCACACACAAACACACAAACCACACACCCACACACATGAACCACACACACACCACACACAAACACACACATGAACCACACATGAACCACACACACACACACACACACACGAACCACAAACACACACACACACACACACATGAACCACACACACACACACACATGAACCACACACACACACACACACCACAAACAAACCACACACACACAAACCCTCCTCCACACACACACACACGAAACACACACACAAACCACACACACACAAACCCTCCCCCACACACACACACACGAAACACACACACACAAACCACACACACACACACACACACGAAACACACACACACACATGAACCACAAACACACACACACATGAACCACACACACGCACACACATGAACTGCACACACACAAATGAACCAGGGTCAGTGGGTAGCAGGCCCGTCTTTCAATCAGGGGGTTGGAGGTTCGATCCCCGCCCTGGTCGATGTGTCCTTGAGCAAGGCACTTCCCCCTGAGTGTCTCCCTGTAGCTGCTCTACGGTGTAGAATGTAACAGGGTGGTAAGTCAGCTAAATGACATGTAATGTAATGTAACCACACACACACACACACACACACACATTTGGATTCTTCTTGAATATTTAACATTTTACTAGAAGTTAATGGTGAAGAGAGAGAGAGAGAGAGAGAGAGAGAGAGAGAGCGTGGCGTTCATCCCTTGCTGGTGCAGCTGGTCCTCTTCTCTCACGTCACTTTGGCTGCTCCCCGGTCTCCACGCCGGAGGCAAGAAGAGTTGTGACATATTTACAGTTAGGAGCTACCAATGTTTCTCACACACACACACACACACACACTGAGACACACACTGACATACACACACACTGAGACACACACACACACACACACTGAGACACACACTGACATACACACACACTGAGACACACACACACACACACACACACACTGAGACACACAATGAGACACACACACAGAGACACACAATGAGACACACACACACACACACTGAGACACACAATGAGACACACACACACATATGGCCTAGAAAAGAAAGAGGAATTCAACGCCGACTGCTAAATAAAAAAAATGTATTCTGTAAAATGATTTTGTGTTTTATGTGTGCATCGTCTTAAGGTTAAATATTCTACAGTTCATACCTGCACACAGAATCCAGAAGAAAGACCAACGCGGTCTGAAGAAGACTTAAAAACACGGGGGGGGGGGGGGCCTGGTGACCTTGACCTCTGACCTTTGTCTTGGAGGGGGCACGAGGACGGGGCGTTGGCGTTAATCCTGTATCTTGGGTTTAAGTTGCATTTAACCTACATGGGGGTCGCGGGTTGAGGCTGCCCCCCCCCCTCTGCCCCCCCCTAAACAAACACCCATAGAGTCCATTTAACGGGCTTAAAAGATTTAAAAGAAAACACTTAATCTGGAGCAAAGTGCTGCATCAAGGAAACCTCTGAGGGTCGTGTGGGCTTCATGATCCTGATGCCCCCCCCCCCCCCCCACGCCCCCCCCTCCGTTTGCTCATGAGTTTCTACCTCGCAGCCCAAAAATGAGGTCGGCACAGATTTATATTTATTCCATTTCCAGGGATTTTCCGAGGCGGACCGGATAACTTCAGCCTCACTGAAGGGGGGGGGGGGGGGGGGCAAGAACCAACAACTACGAGTCGGGATTCACCACTCACTTCGTTTTTAATATTTCTCATTTCCGTTTCTTATTTACGTAACAGAATCTTGAAAGAACGAAACCTGGTGCGTCACACGGCTCGGCTCGGGTTAATGATCCCGAAATAGAGAGTGTGTGTGTGTGTGTGTGTGTGTGTGTGTGTGTGTGTGTGTGAGAGTGTGTGTGTGAGTGTGTGTGTGTGAGAGTGTGTGTGAGTGTGTGTGTGTGTATGTGTGTGTGAGTATGTGTGAGTGTGTGAGAGTGTGAGTGAGTGTGTGTATGTGAGTGTGTGTATGTGTGTGCGTGAGAGTGTGTGAGTGTGTGTGTGTGTGAGAGTGTGTATGTGTGAGTGTGTGAGAGTGTGTATGTGTGAGTGTGTGAGAGTGTGTGTGAAAGTGTGTGAGTGTGTGCAGGTGTGTATATGTGTGTGTATGTGTGTGAGAGTGTGTGAGAGAGTGTGTGAGAGTGTGTGTAGGTGTGTGTATGTGTGTGAGAGTGTATGTGAGTGTGTGTGAGAGTGTGTATGTGTGAGTGTGTGAGAGTGTGTGAGAGTGTGTGAGTGTGTGTAGGTGTGTGTGTATGTGTGTGAGAGTGTGTGTATGTGTTTGGCATCACATTTGACCTTTGACCTTTCCCTTCATTACAAGACGACTTCCCCAGAATTCGGGGCCGACTTCCTGCTGCGTCACGTCGTGTTTCACAGAATTATAAAAAACAGATCCCAGAACTGGGAGCAAAGCATTCTGGGTAAAAAAGTTATGAGATACAACCCAGAAATACACAACCGAGTCGCTTTGCTGCAGACCTTTAATCTCATTTAATCTCACATGTACTATTCCTGAAACACCGTTATTCTTACAGCCTGAATCTGAGTATTAAAAATGTTTCCCTGTTTAAATCAGAAAACTGAATTTTTTGGGATGTTTTTGCGCATTCTTCATTAAAAAATATTTAAGAAGAAACAATACTAAACTCATGGTCGATAGTCGCAGCTAATAGTGACCAGATATACGACAGTATCATGATACAATAGTATCGCGATACAATATCATTACGATATAATATCATTGCGATACAATATCACAATACTATCACGATAAATTATTGCTACAATATCGCAATATATAATTTATATATAATATCACAATATATAATTGCGATACAATATCACCATACTATAGAGATGCAATATTATTACGATACAATAGCATCACTATACGATACCATCACGATATCATTGCGATACAGAGTACGATATAATTGCGTTACAATATTATCATGATAAGATATTATCGCGGTACTATATCACGATACTATTGCGATACAATATCATTGTGATACAATATTGCAATACTATCACGATAACACCGCGTTACCATCGCGATATGAAAATATATCACGATACAATATTAGCGCTATGCTATCACGCTACAATGCCATCACAAATTAAACAACTGGATTTATTCAAGTTACAAAAACTAATTTTACAAGATTGCATTTGAACACCTCTTGATACGGTTTTAATTCCTGTCTAATACTCGTGTTTCCGCGTGGAGCTTGAAAGCAACGCAACAGAATGGAACCTGCGTGTGACGCGCCAGCCGGTCTCGTTTCTCAGGTCTCAGAATTAGCTGACGGAGGTTTTTATCAGTGAGAATAAAGAGTGAATCCTCAACTACAGATTGAGCCCCTCCCCCTCTCATTGAGCCCCTCCCCCTCTGTGGGCTCGTTATCTTAATTGATGTTTAACCCGTGGAGTGGCAGCTGACGATGGCTCAATTAAGGGCTCGCCTGAGGACGGGGATTAGTCCCGCGTCAGTAAGGCGATCCGTCGCCTCCTCTGGACCATAATCCTTCACTTCAGCCCGAGGGTCAGAGGACATGTCGGCAGACACCTCCAAAGAAATGCAGACAACCAGGACTCGGCGACGCCTCTCGCCTGGGGCGTCTACCAAAACATGGTTATCTTGATGAATCAGATGTTAACACATAAGAGCCCAAGGGCCCGTGTTCAAATGTTTTGTTCACCAATTAAAATGCACAAATTCAACTGTAACAACAAACAGGATTTAAAAACTATGATCAATGGTTTGATTATCACAACTTTTTTCATTTACGTACAATACTTGAAATATGGTACCAATATATAAATATATT
>CM070092.1:885000-895000 GCA_036178185.1 Liparis tanakae | reverse complement strand
ACCTGTCAATCACCTGTAGACGCTACAGACCATGGAGCATAAACGATGACATCATGTTGTATAGAAGAAGACTTGAAACATAAACTCATGTTTACAATGTTTACTGATGGAAGTAGAGTCACTATATAGACTTCTATACAACCAGAGGAGCCCCTGGTGGTCAGGAGAGAGAATGCAGCTTTTAACACAGAACGGCCGTGTGGTAACCAGACCCTCCGGAGACACGTCTGTGTGGTGACGCTGGTCCTCCGCCGGCCTCTTGACAAAAAGACGCTGCTCTGCCTCATCTGGACGGCACCCTGAGGCCCCCTTGAGCACCCTGAGGCCCCCTGAGGCACCCTGAGGCCCCCTTGAGCATCCTGAGGCCCCCTGAGGCACCCTGAGGCCCCCTTGAGCATCCTGAGGCCCCCTGGAGCACCCTGGGGCCCCCTGGAGCACCCTGGGGCCCCCTGACCAACCTGGACTCTCCCTGGAAGCCGTGCCGAGGGGAGCACCTGGTCGTGATGCCATCGTTACAAGAGCAAAATGGTTTCCGGGTTAGAGAGGAGGAAATTAGAACATTTGATGGCCCTCTCTCCCGGGAGAAAAGCAATTAGGAGCATCAATGAGGGACAAGAGAGGGGGGGGGCACTATTTTTTAAACACTTGCAATGTAAATCTGTCAGTTAAAGAAAAACTATTTAATGTTACAATAACATTATATATATATATATATATATATATATATATATATATATATATATATATATATATACCTGATATTAACCAGGTAATACTACAGAGAATTCTACAGATAATGTACTAGTATACAAAATATACAAAAAACATACTTATTAGTGGCAGCATGTATATATATATATATATATATATATATATATATATATATATATATATATATATATATATACTAATAAAATAAACACTTGCAATGTAAATCTGTCAGTTAAAGAAAAACAATTTAAAAAAAGGGGGAAATTGATGGCGCCATAAAAGTTGCCAATAAAAGTGATGCTTCGCTCCCGAGATGAAGAGATATAAATATATAAATATATATATATATATATATATATATATATATATATATATATATATATATATATATATATATATATATATATACACAATGTGGAGCTGGGGGCTGACACTCGTCGTAAATCCGTCCTGACAGCTCTTAATGGAGTGTTGTTAGTGTGGCGCACGACGCTCAAACACGCACGCGCGTGCACGCGCGAACACGCACGCGCCGACTGCGAGGAGTCTGTTTTTCTTATTAAAAAGGAGGGAAACGTGTAAGAGAGGAGAAGATGTAACTGCTGGCGTTAAGTTAGCGACACACATACACACACACACACACACACACACAATCAAATACACACACACACAACTACACGCAGCGTGTCCTTGACTCACACACTCACTCACGCACACATACACACACACGATTTGGGGTTTTTCCCCGGAGTTACACCGATACACGCAAACGGCTCCAGCAACGCGACCGGCGGACAACGCAGCTGTCAAAGCCCCCCCCCCCCTAAAACACACACGCACACACGGGCGCGCGCACAAGGGGAAACACTGGACGTAGCAAAGAAAGAGTGACTTACCCGAGCGGCGGAGCCACATCTGTTTCAGCGACACTCAAACGCAACACTTTTGTTGCGTTCAACGCACGAGACGTTTTTTCTTCTTCTTCTCCCCCGCACGAGGACCAGGCAGCAAACTCTCCGCCGCGCAGGCGCGTTGGGCTACCAATTTTAGAAAAACATAAAAATAATAAAAAACATATATGTATACGTCCCGACTTGATGTACAAGGTAACTATTTAGTTCTGGCGAGCGGAGCCCGAATCGAGCCGAGCGGCGGTCGCTGCTTCGTGACTGACGGGACCGCGCGGCCAATGGGAGCGAGCCGTGCGCGCCGCCGCGGCCAATGGGATCGTTCGGGAAGAGAGCAGAGGGGCGGGGGGAAGGGGGGGGGGGGGCGGAAGGTGAGCTGTGAAGTAGGAAGGGCTGATGGCGACATCATGTGTTAAGAGTGTGTATCCCTCCGCCGGCCCCGGAGCTGCGGCTCCACTTTCGTTTGTTAAAAAAATAACATTTTTTATTTAGTTTAAAATGAAACAAACAAAAATCAGAGTTGGCATTAAACACGGTTCTGGTTTTATTTATTGTTAAAGCTACAGAGCAGCATTTTTAAAAAGTAATTATGTTCTGTAAATATTTATATATGTTTTGTTTATGTACATATTAAAATGATATGCGTGATGTCATCATGTAAAACTAGAGCGCAATATTTAATTAAATGTACAGAGAAAAACAGAAAATAGTGACGAAACACTTTTATATGTATAGGTAATAATTTGATTAAATACAATATTGTTGTTGTTGTTGTTGTTGTTATTGTTATTGTTGTTGTTGTTGTTATTGTTGTTGTTGTTGTGCCTTAGAGATGCTACGTGTCGTACCTGTATATTTATAAACGTGCTGCTTTACTTCCTCTGGACGTGGAGGAGCGCTCTACTTTCTCTCCGGCCCGCGGCGGAGGAACACCGTGTTTACACGGGAGGCTGTGCGCGTGACGTACAGTGACCGTACAGTGGCTGTGCGCGTGAGGCTCGACGTACGGCTAACCTTTACGTTCGCGCGAGCGCACGCGTGTTTTTGTTATTTTTAGGGGGAGACTTCACGCGCACGGTTCCGTTTCTCGCTTCTTACTGTGCGTGTGCACGCGAGGCCGGTCACGTGGCGTCAGCTGGGGATATTTAAAGTACCCGCGGGCTCGCGCTTTAAGATGCTTTTGATGTGGGTCCGTAATGAGAGAATAATAGCTGATATTAACCAGGTAATACTACAGAGAATACTACAGAGAATGTACTAGTATACAAAATATACATAAAACATCTTTATTAGTGGCAGCATGTATATAAATAAATATTTATGTATATATATATATATCAACAATATATAATAACATTATATAACAACAACAATTATATAATAACAAAATATACATAAAACAGGCTGGCAGCATACATATTTATATATATATATATATAGAGAGAGAGATGTATAGATATATATATATATATAGATATATATATATATATATAGATATATATATATATAGATATATATATATATAGATATATATATATAATAACTTTATATATATCAAAACAATATATATATAATAACAAAATATTCATAGAACATCCTTATTAATGGCAGCATATATATATATATATATATATATATATATATATATAATAACAATAAACAATAAATATATAAATATATATATATATATATATATTTATTTATTTATATAATTGCTCTCATTTAAAGTAATATGCGATGTTCAACCGTCCAATGAAGACACAACTTGCAGTGCATTGTGGGAATACTTCTATTGTGTACTTCAGTTAAAGTACCACAACAACAATGTATAAAGAGTAAATACTCTAAAAGACTTAGTATCACTACAAATATACTTTAAGTGACCAAAAGTATATCTTTGTATTACTTAAGATGACATTATTAATAACCATTAAACTGTTGGTGCTGTGGTTCCCAACCTTGGTTCTGGGCCCTCCGATGGCCCCCGGCACCTGCAGAGGGGCCGGGACGTCGAGCGGCTTCAGATGTTTGGATCTGAAGGAGTTTAAAAGTGTGACAGTCAGATGTAAACCATGGATGGGTGACATGTTGTATCAGACGTGAAGCACAACGCGGCGTCGTGGTGAGACGCCCGGATGGCGCCCGCCGCACGGCGAGGTCGCGGCGGCACGCACACACAGCCGCGACCTCCTGCACCGGGAGGGGGAGGGGAGGGGAGCTCGAGAGCCGGAGACTCCACGGGTCGGTGACCAGGTGGGAGGAAAAAGAACGAGGGAGTGCTATAATGAAGCGCATGCATACACCCACACACACACGCATACACACACACGCACACACACGCACACACACACACACGCACACACACACACACGGATTACACAGTGTTTTGTGCTTTACATAAGAAGCTTATGTGATGGAGGAGAGTTGTTCTCCCACGCCGGCCTGCTCCTACAGCTGGTAGTCCTGCGGTCAGCCCGCTCGACCCCGGGTCAAGGAAAGGTCACGGGTTGTATGTGTGTGTGTGTGTGTGTGTGTGTGTGTGTGGGGGGGGGGGGGGGGTCAACATAAAGTCAGAATTAGGAGCTTCTGAAGCTGCTGCTGGTCAGTTGTTGCTAGACTGGTGTGATTGTAGCCCAGAGCTGCAGTGGCATGAATCCCTGTAGCTCGACACGAGTCTTTTCATTCAGAGCATCAATAACTGCGCTCTGGCGCCCCCTGGTGGAGCGGCGCGGCATCGCGTCAGGACTCCATCGAAGCCATGACGTCATCATTCAAGTCCCCGGTGGGAGGTATGGAGGACTAAAAATGACTTTAAGTATAAATAAATGAATAAATATAGGAATAAATAAATAAATCCTTAAATAAATGTATGAATAAATGTATAAATGCTTAAATAAATGTATAAATAAATAAATAAATATAGGAATGAATGAATATAAGTTATAAATCAAAAGGACATTAAATTAAATAAATAAATATAGGAATGAATGAATATAAGTTATAAATCAAAAGGACATTAAATTAAATAAATATATTTCTACATTTCTGTGTTTCTTCATTTATTTATTTCTCTATTTATGTGTCCACACGTATTTCTCCATTTATTTATGTGACATTTACGTGTCCGTATATTTAAATGAGCTGGGCCTCTGTCTAAAGCCTGATTGGTCAAGTCGGGGAGCAAGTCAGAAGCAATCGATCCCTAGTACTTGGATCAGTAGACGAACAGCGTGTATTATGCGTTCTCGTCTGTACATTCTAAAAACTACTGTTGAGTCACGGAATGTAATTTAAGGATGTTTTCAGCCGAGAAGTTAGTAGTTTAAGCATCAAATCTGTGGTCGGTTTATGGAGATTCAGCCTGATGAGGATCTCCGACGGAGACTTGAGGTCCTGCTCGGGGACACGGAGCTCCGGGCGCCGGGCGCTCGGCGCCGCGTGGCCGCCGACAGCAGCCGGGTCTCGGCAGGACTTTTTGAAATGCTCCGCTGGCTCTGATGTCTCCGTAGAGATGAACATGAAATATACATAGGTTTGGGAGGATCTAAAGAGCACAAATAGTTTATTATTTATTAAAAGATAACGATACGTCAATTTGACTGAGGGTTAAGATTCATAACTTCATATTGTAGCGACCCTGGGTCAGAAAAGCTACGAGACGTCGTATAGTTAATACCGTTTATTCGTAGCCTACGCCAAACGACATAAACACCGCAACACATTCTACTCTACTGTGAAGTTACAGAGAATCATTGGAGTCAATTCACGAGCAACAGCAGTCGATGTGGTGACGTCACAAGACCAGACCCCCAAGACCAGACCCCCAAGACCAGACTCCAAGACCAGACCCCCAAGACCAGACTCCAAGACCAGACCCCCAAGACCAGACTCCAAGACCAGACCCCCAAGACCAGACTGCAAGACCAGACCCCCAAGACCAGACTGCCAAAGAACACGAGTCTGTTCTCAGTGTTCTTGGAATTGATAAGCTGAGCGAGTCAACTTTAGCATCATGTGCCAGGCAGGAGTAGTAGAGCACAGCACACCAGGTGCGTCACACTCCTGTGACCAATCAGCTTTAGACAGAGGTTGGGACCGCCCAGCTCATTTGAATATACGGACACGTAAATGTCACACATAAATAAATGAAGAAATACGTGTGGACACATAAATAGATAAATAAATAAATGAAGAAATACAGAAATGTAGAAATATATTTATTTAATGATTTAATGTCCTGTTGATTTATAACTTATATTCATTCATTCTTATATTTATTTATTTATTTATACATTTATTTAAGCATTTATACATTTATTTAAGCATTTATACGTTTATTTATATATTTATTTAAGGATTTATTTATTTATTCCTATATTTATTAATTAATTAATTAATTTATTTATTTATACTTATGTCATTTTTAGTCCTCCATAGGGAGGACGTGTTCCTCCACGGGAAGGAAGAGGTTGGGACAGCAAGCAGAGTGCAGACTGTTTCTGACACAGACAATATATATATATATATATATATATAGTTATATATATATATACATATATATATAAATAAATAAATAACTATATAACTATATATATAACTATATATATAACTATATACATATTTATATATATATAACTATATATATATTTATATATATATACATAACTATATATATAACTATATATTACATTACATTACATTACATGTCATTTAGCAGACGCTTTTATCCAAAGCGACTTACAATAAGTGCATTTCAACCTAGAGTACAAACTAAGAACAATATATAACTATATATAGTTATATATAGAACATATATATATATATATGTTCTCCTGCATTGTTCTCTAACATTGTTCTCCACATGTTCTCCTCCATTGTTCTCCTGCATTGTTCTCTAACATTGTTCTCCACATGTTCTCCTCGTGGTGTTGGATGGTCGTTTCCACTCGGCCTCCACCCGACTTTATTCATGCCTCCGTCCTCCCGTCAGCTGTGGAGTGTGTGTGTGTGTGTGTGTGTGTGTGTGTGTGTGTGTGTGTGTGTGTGTGTGTGTGTGTGAGAGATAGTGGTTGCACATCCCTCTCTTCCCCTCTCTCTCTCTGTCTCTCTCTCTCTCGCCATGACCTGCTGCTCCGCTGCACTCCGCTTCCTCAGCATCCCACCGGCTGCCTAGCAACGCTCAGTGTCCATGGAAACGGAGCCAACAACCCCCCCCCCCCCTCCTCCTCTTGAGCCTGCATCTCTTTAATTAGGGCAAAAGTGGGCAATCAGGAGAGCAGAGTGTGTGTGTGTGTGTGTGGGGGGGGGGGGGCGGGGGGTCTACGTGTGTAGAAATATTTATCAACGAAACACGTTTAGATTTAAACTGGCTAAAAAAAGCAAGAATATGTATTTTTATAGTTTCAAAAAATATTTAAATTAAAGAAATAACAACATGATATATTGTATTCCAGTTATTCTGTACAATTTAATTTTGTTTGTTTTTTTCGGAGAGAGAAAATAAATATTTAAAATACATCCACGGAGAGAATAAGATGTTAAAGGTGTTTAGAGTGTGAAACAACTTCTACATTGAAAAAGGGAAAAAAGAAACTAACTTAAAACCAAATGTGTTGTAATGACACCAACCCGCCGCTAGAGGGAGACCTTCCTCTAAACATGGCGGGAGGTGCGTAGACCGTGTCCGCCTGCAGGGGGCGCCATGCCCCTCTCTCTGCAGAACACGTCCACTGTGAGAGGAGCTCCTGACCCCGAGGCTCCTCCTGCAGGAGCTCCTGACCCCGAGGCTCCTCCTCAGGAGCTCCTGACCCCGAGGCTCCTCCTCAGGAGCTCCTGACCCCGAGGCTCCTCCTGCAGGAGCTCCTGACCCCGAGGCTCCTCCTGCAGGAGCTCCTGACCCCGAGGCTCCTCCTGCAGGAGCTCCTGACCCCGAGGCTGCTCCTCAGGAGCTCCTTTTCCTTTACTTTACTCCACTTCACTGAGTCGTGGAGGTTTGACCTCTCGTGACCTTTGATGAAACAATGTCATCGATCTCCTCTTCCTGTCTCCTCCTCTTCCTCCTTTTCCTGTGAACATAGCCTAATTTCTCCCTCTTCCACCTCCTCTTCATTCTTTTTCCCTCCTCCTCCTCCTCCTCCTCCTCCTCCTCCTCCTCCTCCTCCTCCTCCTCCTCCTCCTCCTCCCTCTCCCTCTCCTCCTCCTCCTCCTCCTCCTCCTGCTGCTGTCCCGTGTGAACAGAGCCTCCTTTCTTCCCTCCCACCTCCTCTTTTGATGACCGCTGCTCCTGGGATTCTGAATCCTCTCTTTTAATTTATGCGCATATTAATTTTCCTCTTTTGTAATTCCCACCGTGGGACGCGACATGCAAATGCACCGTGCATTTGTGCGCGCGCACGCTTGTGTCTGAGAGCGTGCGCGCGCTTGTATCTGAGTGTGTGAGCGCGCGTCGAGTCCTCCGCACGCAGGTTTTTTTTCTGTTTTTTTAACGTTATTATCATTTTTAACAGTTGATTTAAATTAAAATCTCTTTAATGAGATTTTATTTCATTTTAATTACACAAAAGAGGTTTTTTAAATATATTTTTATAATTTATAAAAATTACAATATTTTATCTGCACGAACGGCGTTATTTTTAGTTGACTTTACAATAATAATAAAAAAAGGTTAATTTAAATAAAGATAAGAAACAAAACATATTTTATAATTTCTTAATTATGGAATGAACGTCAGAAAAACCCCAAATCTGAGGTTTAAGTTTAATTAATCTTATGACTCATTTCCGTTTTCTGGTATAATTAATATAAAATAAATATAGTCTCACTCTATAAAACTCATTTATATCCTGATTTATTTAAAATAAAAAGGCTTTTATGGCCTTTTCACTGCGGAAGGTTTTGAGAAGACAAAACGTGTAAAGAATAATATTTATATTCATATTATAACTTAATTATTGTTTTACACTCAAACATAAAGTCTGTGTTTCATTGATAATTAATTTAAATATTCTGCATTATTAACTAAACAATTTGATCCTCGTCTTTATTGGCGAGGATCTAATAATAATAAAACATCCTCACAGCCGATCGATTCACCTCGTGATCGATCTCTTGATTGGCGGTGATCTTCAATGAACTGCCAGCCAATCAGAAAGCTCAGCGCGGAACATTAATATGAACCTTTCTTATAATGCGTTTCTCTCCACAATCCGGGTACTTTCGTTGAGAAAAACAAAACAAAAACAGAATCAAAAATCGTCAATTGTAACAGAAAGCAGCCTCCGCTGTACAACAGGTCCTCTAACTATGGCACAGTTAATTAAATACATCATAATATTAGAAATATGTATTGTAATACTTACATTTTCTGAGAGTTGAACAAAGCGACGTGATGAAAGATTCGTTTCCATCATTGTTTATGATTTATTTAATAAATCAGTAAAAATTCTGTTCAAGAAAAAAAAAGCTCTCCTCCTCCTCCTCCTCCTCCTCCTCCTCCTCCTCCTCTTCCTCCTCCTCCTCCTCCTCCTCCTCCTCCTCCTCCTCCTCCTCCTCCTCCTCCTCCTCCTCCTCCTCCTCCTCCTCCTCCTCGAGGTATTGGGACGACTCAACACGCGTCAAGCCGTCTGATGACGTCATCTGACCAACGAGGAAACTCTCTTGAAGATCTGCAAATAAATATAATGTGTTGACAGAACCACTCTCACACACACACACACACACACACACGTACACACACATACACACACATACACATACACACACATTCTCACACACACATTCTCGCACACACACACAATAACAATAACGCCATGACGTCATGTTGACCTATAACACGTCTTCATACTGTGTGGTGTGTGTGTGTGTGTGTGTTCTGGTTCTGGTTTCAACGTGCTGTGTGTGGTCCCTGAACGCACCGTGCTCCCGCTTCAGAGACACAACGACCACAATGAAAAAGTGCAGGACCGGAAGCTGCGGCCACGCCCACTTTTGATTGACAGCTGCACGGTCCAGTAAAACAAAATCACCAATTGTAATTATTATTATCCAGTCAAAGTCTTTTGATCTGAAGACACGTCATCATGTTCATGGTCGATAAGAGAAGACGTCTCTCAAGGAGGGTGGACAAAATAACGAGAACACCTGCCAATCTAAAGCATTGGAACACAGCAGCTGTTCAGTGAGGTACAGAGGAGGATGAGGATGAAGATGAAGACGTCTTCTATCGGAGCTCAGACCCCTTCAGTAGAACCGAGACTCTGCTCATGTCCGGCGTCCTGTGTGCAGACAGCTGAGGAGAGTAGACCAATGACAGGTTAAAGGTGCATGCAGATCCTCAATGAATATGTATTTATGCATATGAATGAGGGTCTGATGCTGTCATA
>CM070092.1:875000-877500 GCA_036178185.1 Liparis tanakae | reverse complement strand
TTTATTATTTCCTTATTTTATATTTTATTATTTTATAGTGTATTATTTTATATTTTATATTTTACATTTTATGTTTTATATGTTATTACTTTATATTTTATATTTTATTATTTTATATTTTATATATATTTTTTTTTTCATCCTCTGGATTCAAACACAAAGAGAAATATATTTTTCTTTTCTTCTACAAACGGGTTTGTTGAGGAGCAAAAGACAGTCTAGAGAGTGTGTATGTGTGTGTGTTTTTTGTGTGTGTGTGTGTGTGTACATCGAGCATACGGGACGAGCACGATGCATCGAGACAGATACATCGGGCCTTAATGTCCTGTCCCACTCCCACACACACACACACACACACACACACACACACTCACACTCACACTCACACTCACACTCACACTCACACTCACACTCACACTCACACTCACACTCACACTCATACTCATACTCATACTCATACTCATACTCATACTCATACTCATACTCATACTCATACTCATACTCACACTCACACTCACACTCACACTCACACTCACACTCACACTCACACTCACACTCACACTCACACACACACTCACACTCACACTCACACTCACACTCACACTCACACTCACACTCACACTCACACTCACACTCACACTCACACTCACACACACACTCACACTCACACTCACACTCATACTCATACTCATACTCACACTCACACTCACAAAGTAAAGTATTATCGCAGCATAACTCATTCTATATTCAAACAAATATTACGTTTTGTAATCTATGCAAATATCTAACATTCTTTAAATAATCTGATGTCTGTGTAGAGCGTCTATTCAAAGGGGGGGGGCAGGGGGGGGCTATCTTAGCCGAAGGAGAAGGAGGAGGAGGAGGAGGAGGAGGAGGAGGAGGAGGAGGAGGAGCAGCAGGAGGAGGAGGAGGAGCAGCAGGAGGAGGAGGAGGAAGAGGAGCAGCAGAAGGAGGAGGAGGAGGAGTGTGTTGAGGACGTCTCTTTGTGTCACCGCTCTGCCTCTGTGTTGTTAATAAAGGTTTACATTGAAAACAACAGGAAGTGTCTCCTCATTGATTCATAGAGAGATACAGAGATAAAGAGATATAGTGATATAGTGATATAGAGATATAGAGATATAGAGATACAGAGATATAGAGATATTGAGATAGAGAGATAGAGAGATAGAGAGATATAGAGATAGAAAGATGGAGAGATATAGAGATCTAGAGATATATAGAAATATAGAGATATAGAGATAGAGAGATATATAGATAGAGAGATAGAGAGATATAGAGATATAGATATAGAGAGATATACAGATACAGAGATAGAGAGATATAGAGATACAGAGATAGAGATATATAGAGATATATAGATAAAGAGATAGCGAGATAGAGAGATAGAGAAATAGAGAGATAGAGAGATACAGAGATATAGAGATAGAGAGATATAGAGATACAGAGGTAGGGAGATATAGAGATAGAGAGATATAGAGATATAGAGATACAGAGATAGAGAGATACAGAGATAGAGAGATAGAGAGATACAGAGATAGAGCGATAGAGAGATACAGAGATATAGAGATAGAGAGATATAGAGATACAGAGATACAGAGATACAGAGATAGAGCGATAGAGAGATAGAGAGATACAGAGATAGAGAGATATAACCAGATGCAGTCTGGTGGCACTGACCTTGACCCAGGAGCAAAGGTTCAAATCCCTTTGATGAAGTGGAAGTGGTCTCTGGTGAGTCGGAGTCCATTGAGGACCAGCACATGTTGGTTTGACCCTTTTGTGACCTGCAGAGGTCAGAGGTCACCCCATTAAACATGCCCCCCACGTCCAACCTCTGCAATGGAGGGTTGATGGAGAGGAAACCCGTGTCTCTGAACCCCAGACCCCCAGACCCCCCAGACACTCGAGCCTCAGCGAGGAGGACCTTAACACACACACACACACACACACACACACACACTGGCAGCATGTCAGAGGGGGCCACACTGCAGCTCTCCTACAGCTTCCATGCTAGCTGCGGGTTGTCTTGGCAACTGGCTATGTGTGTGTATCTGCATATTCCGCTCTCCCTTTCTCTGTTCACGTTGTCCTCGACACACACACACACACACACACGCACACACACACACACACACACACAGTTCATGGTGTCTTGAATACGGCCTCAGCCTGTATTCTCTCAGCGGGGGGCCACGGGGGGCCCCGGGGGGCCATGGGGGCCCCGGGCCTGGCGTGCGGCCCTGTTCTGCGGTTATTTGATCCCAGAAGGTTCTGTTGTTCACGTTGATCCACGAACGCCTCCTGCTCTCATTCAGGAGCTCTGATTGGATTACACCACGGTGTGTGTGTGTGTGTGTGTGTGTGTGTGTGTGTGTGTGAGGCCACATCTCATCCCCAAATCTAGAAACACAAGAACTTAACCAGAACCCACAAGTTCACTGCAGCTGTTCATGTTTCAGCCTTCCTGCTTCTACCAGCA
>CM070092.1:855000-867500 GCA_036178185.1 Liparis tanakae | reverse complement strand
TAAAAGTCGTTTTGTATTATTTAAAAAAAAAAATATTTCATCATTTGATTTTTGTAATTTCAGTCTCGGCTGAATCTTATACTTAAGCGATATCCCTCCTCGTGGGCATGAATCACCTGTCATACATCACCTGCGACCTTTGACCCCAATGAAGCACACCTGTGACCTCATCACCTCATTCAACTCCTTAACAAGTTTATTTCTGTCGAAATTATGATTTTATTTAATTGTTACACTTGTCTCTTCACATATGTTGTGTATATATACATATTTGCATATATTTTACTTTATTTTGTATTTTATATCTCACTTGTATAGTTTATGCACACGTGTTCTTCTTTCTTATATGTATATTGTATTATTGTGTTTTAGTTAAATGTTTATTGGTGCTACTTTGTCCGCAAATTTCCCCTTGGGGATTAATAAAGTATAATTCTATTCTATTCTATTCTAAAGCTATTGAGACACTTTCAAATAATATAATATGAAATGAGACAAAATAGAAAATTATTTTGCCAAAAAAAAAAGGTTTATTATTATTATTGTTTAAAAATGTAAATTCAGATTTTCATCAAATCAATTCAGGCAAAAAATATCTAATTTTTAAAAATCTATAACAAGCAATTAATACAAAAAAGGTCTGTGGCTGAAGCAACTGATGTTTTTATGTCATAACACGCAGTTCAATAAGAGAGATAAAACACAATAAAAACATCTGCATAGTTTCTGGATGAAAATCCCGAGTTCAAAATAAAAGAAATTAAAAAACATAATTTGTAAATGTTCTATTTCATCTACTGAATGGAGTCTGTTTGTCTTTGGTTTCTCAAACCGGCTTCAAGGCCCCAGTGTGAGAATGATCTTCTTTTCTTACAACCAAATGAGTGTGTGAGTGTGTGAATGTGAGCGTGTGAGTGTGTGTGTGTGCGTGAGTGTGAGTTTGAGTGTGTGTGTGTGTGTGTGTGTGTATGTGTGTGAGTGTGAGTGTCTAAGTGTTGAGCTTCTCGACCTCCGCGGAGGTCACGGCGGTCAGCTGCTCGCCGTGGTCCTCCTCGTCTCCCGGAACCTGAGTCACATAAAAAATGATGGTAAAAATGTGAATAGTTGTGCAAATATATATTTTTACATTCACTGTTTCTTTTATGTCTAAACATGCGTTTCAGTGGATATAATCATGTCACTGACGTCCTTTGTTACAAAAGCAAAGTCTCTTCATAGTCAAATAAACCACGTGAATCTGAACGCCTGCAGCACGTTGCATTGTGGGGGAATCTAAACGACATCGTCCAGGAGGGGACTTGGTGAACCTGCGCCCCCTGGTGGTCAGACAGCGCCACCGCACCATCGTGTGAATCTCAGTGCGACGGCGCCACCTTGTGGTCGTCACCGCGCTCACAATTAATGAAATAATGGAGGGAAATAACTCATTGAACACTAACTTATACGATTAATTAATATAACTCGTGAGGGGAAACTATTGGAGAATACAACAATAAATGATGTATATATTTTTAGAATTATTTCCTCACACATTTAGGAAAGGGAAATGTCAATAAAGGATATTTTAAACCCAGTTTGAATAAGAATGTGTGGTACCTCCCAGTAGATGTTGTCCTCGTAGCAGATGGAGTCTGGAGGAGCTCCGAAGATGGGCAGCTTCAGGATGAACCCTGAGGGGAGGTCAGAGGTCACGCTATGAATACACACTATGTACGAGGAAGAGGGGTCCACACAGCACCTATATACAACAAACAATTTAAGTATAATAAACGATGTATTCTGAAGCTTTCCAGCCCATTAACCCATTAGCCGGGCTGCTTGACGCTCTTCATCGGTGAGGAAGACAAACACCTACCGACGATCAGCCCCCCCAGCAGGGCGATGCCCAGGGTCACGGCGAGCGAGATGGCCTGACGCACGCCCTGGAAGGACGGCTCGATGTCGCCGCTCGCCACATCGGGGAACACGTCCACCATGCTGGAGGAAAACAACAACATCAACAACAATAACAACAACAACAACAGAGAAGTTCCTGTTTGGGACTCAAACCGACACAATGAATATGATGAGGAACCTGAGAGACACACACACTAAACACACACACACTAAACACACACACACACACACACAAACTAAACACACACACACACACACACACACACAGTAAACACACACACTAAACACACACATACACACTAAACACACACACACACACTAAACACACACACACACTAAACACACACACTAAACACAAACACACACTAAACACACAACAAACACACACAGACACACACTCTAAACACACACTCTAAACACACACAGACACACACTCTAAACACACACTCTAAACACACACAGACACACACTCTAAACACACACTCTAAACACACTCTAAACACACACACTAAACACACTCTAAACACAGACTCTAAACACACACTCTAAACACACACAGACTCTAAACACACACTCTAAACACAAACTCTAAACACACACAGACTCTAAACACACACTCTAAACACACACTCTAAACACACTCTAAACACACACACTAAACACACTCTAAACACACACACACTCTAAACACACACTAACTCTAAACACACACTCTAAACACACACTCTAAACACAAACTCTAAACACAAACTCTAAACACACACAGACTCTAAACACACACTCTAAACACAAACTCTAAACACACACAGACTCTAAACACACACAGACTCTAAACACACACTCTAAACACAAACTCTAAACACACACAGACTCTAAACACACACAGACTCTAAACACACACTCTAAACACAAACTCTAAACACACACAGACTCTAAACACACACAGACTCTAAACACACACTAACTCTAAACACACACTCTAAACACAAACTCTAAACACACACAGACTCTAAACACACACAGACTCTAAACACACACTCTAAACACACACTCTAGTCCAGGGGTCACCAGCCTCTTTGAGAGCGAGGGCTACTTCAAGGCTACAAGATAATCAGAAGGGCTACTTGTTTTATATAAACTTCTCGAAAAATACATTTCCATAAATCACCTTTTAACGAGCCGCCACACGCCGTCCTGTGATTGGATGAAAGCTGAAGCTTTTATAAATACTTTGATGGTTCTGCCAACATTCTGATGAAGAACAGATGAAGACACGTAGTAAAACTAAAGATGTTAACAACAGGTCCTCTCCACTGTCAGGGTTCAGCCTCATGTTAATGAGCAGAGGAGCTTTAGCTCCGCCTCCTCTCTTAAAGCCCCGGATCCATTGAGACACCTGTCAGAGTCAGAGGGAGAGGTCATCACCATGACGATGACCTTCTGCTCTCTGGCTCACTGAGATGAAGATGAACTAGTTCAGTGTCTAATTTACCATGGTGACCCCTGCACTAAACACACACACAGACACACACTCTAAACACACACACAGACACACACTCTAAACACACACACAGACACACACTCTAAACGCACACAGACACACACTCTAAACACACACACAGACACACACTCTAAACACACACAGACACACACTCTAAACACACACACAGACACACACTCTAAACGCACACACAGACACACACTCTAAACACACGCTCTAAACACACACTCTAAACGCACGCACAGACACACACTCTAAACACACGCTCTAAACACACATCCATGCAGGTGTGTGTCGTGGCTAGTCACCCTTTCCCATAGACGTCGGTGGTTGCCACGGCGGCAGTGACGGCGCCCACGATGGCGCCCAGGACGCCCGGCATGCCGTGCAGGTTGTGAACGCCGCAGGTGTCCTGGATCTTCAGCTTGTCCTCCAGGATGGGCTGCGAGGAGAGGAGGAGGAGGAGAGGAGCAAGAGGAGAGGAAGAGGAGGAGGGTTATTCCCCCGCTCCTCTGATTGGATGTGATCCTCCGACGCCGTCCTCACCGAGAGGAACTTGAAGCCCAGAACGGAGATGATTCCGGCCAGGAAGCCCACGATCATGGAGCCGTACGGCGTCAGCATCATTTCACCGGCGGTCCCCGCGGCGACGCCGCCGGCCAGCGCGGCGTTCTGGATGTGCACCTGGAGGAGAGCGCTCGTTACTACACGGCTGAAACACACGGTACCCGTTACCACGGCAACATATTGAAGCGCTAGAAACCGAATCGTGGGAACGTTGCGTTGAATCAGCTCCGATGTGTTCCACCTGAGGCGGCGCCGCCTCAGGTGGAACACATCGGTGAACTGGTTCTCACTCTCATCACTCCCTCCTGAGTCGGACTCGTTCTCAGGGTTGATCACTATCGGCACAGGAATGTCCCGCCTCAGTATCAGGATGAGTTACTGGTGAGCGTCACATCGATCATGCACGGTTTGAGCCTCAAGCGACTGAACCACGACGCGGGGGGGGGGGGGGGGGGGGTAAGTCTTTTAGAGACACACCCAACAACTCTGATAAGGATCCAGGAATTCAAAATGTTCCTAAACCTTCTCTAGTTCTGGCTGGTCTCATTTTAACTTGATTGATTGTGAACTAAAAGCCATTTGTCACTAAACGAGCCGAGAATCCCCCTCTGGGAGGAAGCCTGAGGCCTCCATTGGATCCCTGAAAGGGGGCGATCCCTAAAAGGTGGCGATCCCTAAAAGGGGGCGATCCCTAAAAGGTGGCGATCCCTAAAAGGGGGCGATCCCTAAAAGGTGGCGATCCCTAAAAGGAGGCGATCCCTAAAAGGGGGCGATCCCTAAAAGGTGGCGATCCCTAAAAGGTGGCGATCCCTGAAAGGGGGCGATCCCTAAAAGGTGGCGATCCCTAAAAGGTGGCGATCCCTAAAAGGTGGCGATCCCTGAAAGGAGGCGATCCCTAAAAGGTGACGATCTCTTAAAGGTGACGATCTCTTAAAGGTGGCGATCCCTAAAAGGTGGCGATCCCTGAAAGGGGGCGATCCTTAACAGGGAGCGATCCCTAAAAGGTGACGATCCCTTAAAGGGGCGATCCCTAAAAGGAGGCGATCCCTAAAAGGGGGCGATCCCTATGATCCCTAAAGGGGGCGATCCAGACGGCGATCCGGCGAAGGCTCACCATGTCCAGCTTTCCGTCGTGTGCCGTGAGGGCGGACATGCCGTAGGTGGACAGGGTGCAGGCCGCCAGGGAGTAGTAGGTGTTCATGGCCGTGCGGTGCTGGTCGTCTCCGTGGGCCGTGACGGCAGAGTTGAAGCTGGGCCAGAACATCCACAGGTAGATGGTACCTGAGAAGGACAGCAGCGTTCAGCTGGGTCCCTGAAGGCGTCGCAAGCAGCCGGTGTTGCTACCACACACTTTTTCTATGAAGTTATTCAGAATCTTTGGAGTCAGGATTTCGAAGGTTTTCATGAATGCTTTGGGCGCTAAAAATGATTCGGACTAACCACAAGTTCAGCGTGAGTGTAACTGATATCATAAACTAAATATATTGCTGTCATTCTGCATGGTAATTAGGGTAAGTGTGTATTTGTGGGGCAATGGACCTTCGGAATGACAGCAGTTTGTTTTGGTCTTCAGACAAAAGGGCTGAGATCCAATGAGATGTGGGTGCTTTCTTTAGAATAATGTGCCTTTGGAATATTGGGTGAAAAAGCCTCCCTGAGTGGGTCTGAAGGTTTGATCACACCTATGGGATCACACCTGGCAGCCATCATCAGTGACCTTATGAAGGAGCCACTAGGTGGCAGCATGAGGAGTCAAAGCGTTAACCTCCAGCTTCGGTTGTGTTTACCGATCATCGCGAACAGGTCAGAGTGGTACACCGAGCTGTTCCTGTGTTTGCTCTTGTTCAGGTTGGGCCGGTACAGGACTCGGGTCACCATGAGGCCGAAGTAGGCTCCAAAGGTGTGGATGGTCATGGAGCCTCCTGCGTCTTTAGCCTGCAACGAAGTTAGCCACAAGACGGGTTAGAAAGTGAAATATGACATGTGTAGTCCCTCCCTGCTTTGCACTGAAGATCCCAACAGACATCACGTGGACAGCTTGTGTATCTGTGGCAGTTCATTTCTGGAGCTCACCCCGAGAGCGGACAGCAGGACGAACTCATTGACGGCAAACAGCGTGACCTCGAAGATGGCCATGACCAGCAGCTGGACGGGGCTGGTCTTACCCAGAACGGCACCGAAGGAGATGAGCACAGCGCCGGTGCAGAAATCGGCGTTGATCATGCTGAAAGAAACACGAGTTTGACAGAAAACGTCACTGGAGTATCGCGCAGAGGCAAAAGTAGAAGCGTTTGTGTCGTGCGTTCACAGGTAGCCCCGCCTGGTTACCGCGTACCTCTCCACCCCGATGTGGATCTTGCCTCCGTGCATGCCATGGAAGAAGCCCTGCATGAGCGTGGCCCACTGCAGGGAGAAGGCCGCCACCAGGAAGTTGAAGCCCACGCTGCTGAAGCCGTAGCGCTGCAGGAAGGTCATGAGGAAGCCGAAGCCGATGAAGATCATCACGTGCACGTCCTGGAAACCTGAAGCGACGAAGAAGAACGCCGGCTGAGATCGCGTACATCGTGGTGCTTTGTGTGACGCTTGAACATGTGAAGTTTACATTTACAGAGTAAGGCAGCAAGTTATTCAATTCCCTTTATGGCATTGCCATACATTTCTTTCCGTTTAAATCGATGGATTAATTAACCGCTGCACCTCTAATCTTTTGAGAAATGCAACATTTGTAAAAAAAAGTGTCTATTTACAACTAAAAGCATTTCTGAGTGGCTAGCCTCGTCTGTCCAAACTTCAAACTTCAAACCAAAGAGTTCCCATGTGAACTATTAACAGGTGAGAAATAAAACGTTCACCGACTCGTTAGACGACTTTCTTCGAAGGGAAAACCTTCCAGGCATTCGGAAAGCCTCGGGCAACAAAAGCACCTGTTGGCTGCCAGCGGCCGCCCCCGAGGGCCTTTGTGCTGGCCCCGCGTGGCTCTGTGAACCGGCACAGTTACATAAGCGCCCCTCAAAGGGGGCCGGTGGCATCTCGGCCCGGTGGAGTCCAGCGAGTCCACGTCACCAACACTTCGGGTGGATCCGCCGGCCAAACCGTTCTCTTTTTTCTGCACACGGTTTTCATGACATTTGATAATTTTCTGAGGTCAAGAATTTTGACAAAGTGAGAGAGTGATATTAAAAAGACTTTCAATGCTGAACATGCACGGCTGACTTTTCATTTAAATATGTATAAAACTGAATTTCTCCTCAGAAGTCTATAAATGCCTGTAAATAACTGTAAATGTGAATAATTCACACTCTAAAGAGATATCAATGTCGCTCATAGGTCATCCAGAGAGCAGAGTCGTGGTCTGGTGACATCGCTGTGGGGGGACCCGCACGAGGAAGACTTCTACGAGGCGGATACACAGTCCTTATCTCCCAGGAATACACACACACATACACACATACACACATACACACATACACACACACACACACACACACACACACATGACAGGCTGCAGGTAACCTGCAGATAGGCAGCTGTGAGGGAGGAGGGAGGAGGGAGGAGGGAGGAGGGAGGAGGGAGGAGGATGGAGGTTGCGTAAACACGGCGGTTGAACATGAAAGCCGACACGCCGCCTCGGCTTCCGTGACAGGAAGGCGTCGGTTGAAGATTGCCCCTCGCCGTTAGACCTTAAACTCCGCCCTCTTGTCGGTTTTCAAGACCTTTTCAAGGTGCTTTGAAACCGGTTGGACGGTCGGGTGTCTCCTACGACCCGCCCTCATTGGGCGCCTCTGACCTCCATCTGACCTCGACCGGCTTGGAGACGCTGTGAGTTCAACCTTCTGAGTCCCAGCTGCTGAACACAGGCGCCACGCAGAGACGCTCCGGTCTCCTCAACACACCCAACGTCTCCAACGGAGACACCGCCGTCTGATGGGCAAATACTTTCACACGTCCAATAACTGAAGAGGTTATTCTTCTTAAAGGGCCAGTGTGCAGCATTTCACCGACTCCCTTCGCAAGAACTGGAATATAATATGTAATACTGTTGTCTTCAGTGCCCAGTCCCTGAGAGGGGGAGCTGTGTGTCTGTGAGCTCGGCTGGTTCCTCCTCACAGCGGCCCGGCATGCTCTCTGTGTTTCACCGGTGTTCCCTGAAGGCCACGTAGAGCACAACACTCACATCATGTGCTGAGGGCCATCCGGCTGGCAGCCACGCACTGGCCCTTTAAGAGTCTCTGACATCCACATGTTCTAAAGGCTTCTTACTGAAACAGCTGTGTCAGAGGTCAGGCTCCGGCACAGAGGTCAAATGTCAGTGTTCCTCAACACCTTCATCAGAACCTGTTTGTGTGTGTGTGTGTGTGTGTGTGTGTGTGTGTGTGTGTGTGTGTGTGTGTGTGTGTGTGTGTGTGTGTAGTAACGTCATTTGTATGTGCAGCGCTGCACGTCACGTTTAGGTTCCACTACTTTCTCTTTTAGGGGAATTTTTATTGCACTTTTATGCAATAGTTACACAATTATCCGACTGTTGGTTGTAGCTGTGTGAATGGTTTGAATAATGTTGTGCATCTTTCATCCTTTTATAGTGATGTCTTTCTTTGTTAAATAATGTATTTGCACTTCATCTCGACACTGGGAAGGAAACATGAATCCTGAAACAGTCAAAACTCAAACACACTGAAAGTATTTTTGAATTTGAAAACCACATACACACACACACACACACACACGCGAACACACACACACACACACACACACACACACACACGCTCACCTGGGAAAGAGGGAGAGGCCCAGTTGAACTTTGTCTGTCTCTTAAGTTAGGACACGCCCACCAGCCCTTAGGTTGACTTCTTAAGGTGGAACTTTGAGTTCCTGAGTGCTTAGAATAAAATACTAAGTCGTTGTCAAAAGAAAGGTGTCTATTATAAATGTAAAAATATTTCATTATTATTTTGGTCAACAACAAAAAAATTGCTTTTCTGATAAATATCACGTATTTTTAAAGAATATGGGTTGAAGGACGTCGTTTCTGACATGTGAAGTGTAAAACACTCGTCCACACCGCTCGGCGAGCAAGTCACCGATCGTGCCAAAGAGAGCAATTCTGTCAAAGGATAGCAGATATAAAATGTGTTTAATGAAAGCTGTGAGTGTTCTGCCCGGTGCCTCCTCCAGCTCTTTATTGGACACATCATCCATGTAAACAGGACGTCGGCCATCAGTGATCCTCTCTGAGGGAGGCAGCCGGCTGGAAGACATCGCTGTGAAATGTTCACCCGGCAAGAAAGAAAGAAATCCAATTAGGGGAACCGAGCAGCTTCCCACCGCCCACAGAACCACGAGGAGGGAACCACGGAACCGGAACGAGGGCGCCGACAACGTTATTCATACAAATAACGCTTTGTGAAATTAATCTAAAGGGGATTCATCATCAGTGCTAGAAAGAAAAGATAGATTTCATATCAATTTTAACAACTTTACGGTTTTTCATTATTTACTGATATTTTATATTTATTTAAAGGCCGCTGTTTGTGTTCCTTGTGAAGCCAAAACTAGACGCGACTGGGACTCTGTATCGCAACCGTTATTGATCATTGGCTTGGAGAGATGCGAGAAAGCAGGAATGCAGCGGGAGGAGAGCTGCAAGAAAATATTCGTCGAACAATCTAATTCAAGACAGACCGTCCAAGAGAGAGAAAGAGAGAGAAAGAGAGAGAAAGAGAGAGAAAGAGAGAGTGTTCCAAGAGAGAGGAAGAGAGAGTGCTCCAAGGAGGGAGCAGGTGCTGATCTCACCACGAGAGAAGAAGAAAACCGGTTTGAGCGCCTCGCCTTCGCTGCTCTCACCAAACGCCGTGGAAGCAACGGCGGCCTCCCGACACGACGTGTCCCCGGGAGACGCTGTGGTCCAACTGGTTCTGGACCTGGAGGGGACCCCTCTGTGGTCCAACTGGTTCTGGACCTGGAGGGGACCCCTCTGCGCCACGGGGAGCGAGGGGAGGCTCTGCAGCAACGGACCGCCGTGATGACCACATGCGGCGTGTGATCACTAGGGACGGGGATCGGGGGATCGGATTTTTTTCTTCCCGATACCGGTGCTAAAGCGGTACTTTTAAAACGATAGCGGTGCCTGAACCCATACTTAAAAAAAGCACACTGAGGACATTAAACCTCCTCGGCCATGCTCCCTGTAGAAGACGTTCTCATGGAGGTCAGACCGCCACGCCCAGTCATGTCCGCCCACAGGGGACAAGGGGTTGCCTTGAGATGCTGTCCACGCCGTCTCCGTCCGGACCCCGGGACTCGGACCCCGGGACTCGGACCCGGGACTCGGACCCCGGGACTCGGACCCGGGACTCGGACTCGGACTCGGGACTCGGACCCCGGGACTCGGACCCCGGGACTCGGACCCGGGACTCGGACCCCTGTTCTGTCCAGGCTGAATTGAGGGCGGATCCCCTGATGGTCAACACACGTCTCAAGCACAACTTCAGAACCGAGTGTCAGTGAGAGACTCTGGAGCATGCCGAGACTCTCCAGTGAAGGCTGGACACAGACGCTCTGCACAGAAGATGTGTGGAGCCACAGACAGACACTCTGACACACATCTGTAATTTGTGAAATTGGGCTCTACAAACTGAACTGAACAGAACTGAATTGAAGAATACATTCACACTGACACTTAGCGGTTTAGTTTCCTAGAGAAGGAGGGATGAAAGGAGGGAGGGATGTTTTTTCTTCCACAGGGATGCTGAGTGATGCTGAGTGATAATTAAAATGTTGTACAATATTTGAAGTTTGCATAGAGGGTCAAAATAAAGGGGCTATTACATGGTTGTTTATACTCTTTGATAAGTATAAATGGAGGAATTGTTAGGTTGTCATAGTTTATTTTGATTATGCACATGTACAGAAAAGTAATTAAATTTAATTAATACATAAAAATAATAATAATAATAATAATATAATAATGTACAGAAAATAAATTAAATTAAATTAATACATATAGAACGATATTATAATAGGAAATATTATGGAGAATATTGATATTGTTATTAATGTATTATAAAGCATAGGGGTAATGTTTGTAAATATGGTTCTCTTTGGTCTTGACCCGGCTCCTTCCAGCTGGTTCCTGTTGAGCCGGATCACCAAACCCACGAGCCTGAGCCTGGACTGGTTGTTAAACCTCTTGCCGTTAAATATTGTTAAACTTAATTCACGCCATCCGAGCCGGATGTCCATCACCTGCCAGGTGACCAGTTTCAGTTCCTCTTATAATAACAATAATTTCTACATGTTTCATGCTTGGCTCCCGTTCATTAAACAGGATTCTGACTTCTCCACGTTTAAAAACGTGTTTTGGCTTTGATGTTCCTCAAAGTATCGACCGGCCGAACGGCATCATGGGGATGGGAGTCCAAGTCTTTTCTTCACATTTCCTTGCAGGACTAGTTGACGCAACATTTTCATAGAAATGCAACCTCTGCACAATGTCACTAAATCTGCAACATTGTATCCACATCAAAGAACCAGGCGACTCCAACAACTACATCCCGTTACTGTAGGCGCTCTGAGGACCGCGTCCAGCTGGAGGGTATTATTAGACCCGGACTCAGACTGGGAACCAAAGCCCCCCCTGTGACCTCTGACCCCGCCCCCTACACATCCTCAGGACACTCACTTGGGTAGCGGAAGTAGAAGTCGTTGTCGTAATCGGAGTGGCTCTGGTTGTGCCATGCCTTGGCGTCCGTCTCGTGGTCGTACTGCACCAGAACGCCGAAGAGGATGATGAGGATGATCTGCAGGATGAAGCAGGCGATCGGCAGCTTCAGCCGCATGTTGGTGGCTGCGTCCGTCATGGTTCTCCCAGGAGGAGAGGCTGAGGGGATGAGAGGAGGCTTCAAAGATCCAGCTCCAGAAAAAAAGTTGTGTCTCTCTCACACACACACTGAGTCCTCAGTGCAGAAACAGTGTGTGTGTGTGTGTGTGTGTGTGTGTGTGTGTGAGGTGAAAGAAGAAGCTCACAGACAGACACCAGTGCTGCTTTTACAAGTGTTTTACTGGGTCACACCTCCTGGATCGGCCTCCCACATGAATAATGCATGGTGGGAACCTTTAGCCCCGCCCCCTTGCTACTGCCATTTTTAAGGTGGACTGAAGTGCTTTTTAGCAGCTCACTTTTCTCACAACAGAAATAACTGATGATTCATCCCTAAATGAGATGAAGTGGACATGCGTGTTACGGCTCTCACGAGACAAGAATCTTCTCCTTATTGATCCCTGTTTGTCGTTCAGTCACTCAAACAACACGAAACCTGCAGTAAATAAACACGAAATATACAGTTCATACAGTCAGGAGCTGCTGTGGACCAGCACCACAAGGTCATCTGCCTACATAGTATGAAGAACTCAAGTATTACCAACTACAACGGGCACTCTGTAGAGCGCATACCTTCATATCACAGGTTGGGCATTGAATTATGAACACTTTGGCATTAGTTGCCAATTGGATAAAAATGTACCGTGCTATGGTAAAAAG
>CM070092.1:795000-850000 GCA_036178185.1 Liparis tanakae | reverse complement strand
CACACACACACACACACACACACACACACCACATACACACACACCACACACACACACACACACACACACACACACACACACACATATATAACACACACCCACACACCCACACATTTATAACACACACCACACACACCACACACACACATGCACACACCACATACACACACACCACACACACACACACACACACACACACACACACACACCCGGAGGAGCGTTTCCATCGCACAGCGTGATCGCTCGTGTCTGAGGAGAGGAATGTAAAAACAACACGTGGAGGACGGGTCAAAGGTCAAGTCCATTCAGAGTCCCTGAGGTATGCACAGGCCACAAAGAGGTACCAGCATCTACCTGCATGAGGGGGGGGGGGGCACAGGTAGCCCCTCGCTGACACCTGTCAGGAACCTTCACGCTTCACCTCGACCCTCAGGAGGAGCTTCAGGAACGTCAGGAATGTCGCGGTCGGCGCGTCTCCCTTCCGGAGCGGAGACCTTTGACCCCACGAGGAACGTACGCTGTAACGCTCGACGGGGTCACCGGGGTCGCCGAGGTATCTCGCCTCACCCCGCGTCGCCACGGTGACGCGGATGGATCGGCTCCCGGCTCGCCGCCCCGGGACGTTTCAGAACGAGATGAACCATCACTCAGGGGGCGCGGCCCCGAGGCTCCGCCCACAGCAACGACAGGACATCAATCAACGGAGAAACGTTGAGGAAACTATCTTCACGATCTCTCACGTCAGGACTGGAGTCACCTGGAGGTGTGTGTGTGGGGGGGGGGGGGGGGGGCTATGTAGCACTCTACAGCTACTTAAACTTAGTTATAGTGTTTATATGTTATATAGTGTTCATACAGTAGTTATATAGCATGTATTTGTGTTTCTATGTTTATACATCGTGTATATAGTGTGTATATAGTGTATATAGAGTGTGTATGTAGTGTGTATAGTGTATATATATATATAGTGTGTATATAGTGTGTATAGAGTGTGTATGTAGTGTGTATAGTGTATATATAGAGTGTGTATATAGTGTCTATAGAGTGTGTATATAGTGTGTATATAGTGTGTATAGAGTGTGTATGTAGTGTGTATAGTGTATATATATAGTGTGTATATAGTGTGTATAGAGTGTGTATGTAGTGTGTATAGTGTATATATAGAGTGTGTATATAGTGTGTAGAGAGTGTGTATATAGTGTGTATATAGTGTGTATAGAGTGTGTATGTAGTGTGTATAGTGTATATATATAGTGTGTATAGAGTGTGTATGTAGTGTGTATGTAGTGTGTATAGTGTATATATAGAGTGTGTATATAGTGTGTATAGAATGTGTATATAGTGTGTATATAGTGTATATAGAGTGTGTATGTAGTGTGTATAGTGTATATATATAGTGTGTATATAGTGTGTATAGAGTGTGTATGTAGTGTGTATAGTGTATATATAGAGTGTATATATAGTGTGTATAGAATGCGTATATATTGTGTAAAGTGTATATAGAGTGTGTAAGTAGTGTGTATAGTGTATATATATAGTGTGTATATAGTGTGTATAGAGTGTGTATAGTGTATATATAGAGTGTGTATATAGTATGTATAGAATGCGTATATAGTGTGTATAGTGTGTATAGAGTGTCTATGTAGTGTGTATAGTGTATATATATATATAGTGTGTATATAGTGTGTATAGAGTGTGTATGTAGTGTGTATAGTGTATATATAGAGTGTGTATATAGTGTGTATAGAGTGTGTATGTAGTGTGTATATAGAGTGTATAGAGTGTGTATATAGTGTGTATATAGTGTGTATATAGTGTGTATAGAGTGTGTATGTAGTGTGTATAGTGTATATATAGAGTGTGTATATAGTGTCTATAGAGTGTGTATATAGTGTGTATATAGTGTGTATAGAATGCGTATATAGTGTGTATAGTGTGTATAGAGTGTGTATGTAGTGTGTATAGTGTATATATATATATATATATATATATATATATATATATATATATATAGTGTGTATATAGTGTGTATAGAGTGTGTATGTAGTGTGTATATAGTGTGTATAGAGTGTGTATAGTGTATATATAGAGTGTGTATATAGTGTGTATAGAATGCGTATATATAGTGTGTATATAGTGTGTATAGAGTGTGTATGTAGTGTGTATAGTGTATATATATATAGTGTGTATATAGTGTGTATAGAGTGTGTATGTAGTGTGTATAGTGTATATATAGAGTGTGTATATAGTGTGTATAGAGTGTGTATATAGTGTGTATGTAGTGTGTATAGTGTATATATAGAGTGTGTATATAGTGTGTATAGAGTGTGTATGTAGTGTGTATAGTGTATATATAGAGTGTGTATATAGTGTGTATAGAGTGTGTATGTAGTGTTGGTTTGGCACCGCCCTAAGTTGGTTTAAATCCTATTTATCAGATGGATCTCAGTTTGTATTTGTAAACGATGAAGCCTCAATGACCACCAACGTTAGTCACGGAGTTCCACAAGGTTCTGTGCTTGGACCAATTCTATTTACCTTATACATGCTTCCTTTGGGCAATATTATCAGGAAATACTCTATAAACTTTCATTGTTATGCAGATGATACTCAACTATATTTATCGATAAAACCAGAGGAGACCAACCAACTCACTAAAATTCAAGCATGTCTTAGTGACATAAAAACATGGATGACCGGCAACTTCTTGATGTTAAACTCAGACAAAACCGAAGTAATTCTACTCTGAGCACCTCAGAGATCAATTATCTGGTGATGTGGTTTCTGTAGACGGCATTACTCTAGCATCAACACCACTGTAAAGAACCTCTGTTCTCTTTGATCGGGACTTGTCCTTTAACTCAAGGACTGCATTCTTCCATCTACGTAATATTTCAAAAATGTTGAGTGTGTATAGTGTATGTATAGTGTGTATAAAGTGTTTATAAAGTGTGTATAAAGTGTTTATAAAGTGTGTATAAAGTTTTTAAAACGTGACGTAAAAAGTTATACAGCCTCCAGCCAGCAGAGGGCGACGATCCAACATGTGAGGCGCTGTGGGAGACGGAAGAGATGGAGGTGAAGAGATGGAGGTGAAGAGATGGAGGTTGAGAGATGGAGGTGAAGAGATGGAGGTGAGGAGATGGAAGCACGAAGAAGACGATGATGGTGTTGATAGATGATGTTTGTTTGTTTGTCTGTTTGGGAGGAGACGTAAACAAATTGATTCAATACTTAATACAGATGGATGGAGGGATGGAGGGATGGATGGAGGGATGAAGGGATGGATGGATGGATGGAGGGATGGATGGAGGGATGGATGGAGGGATGGATGGATGGAGGGATGGATGGATGATGGAGGGATGGATGGATGGATGGATGGATGATGGAGGGATGGAGGGATGGATGGAGAGATAGATGGATGGATAGAGGGATGGATGGTGCTGCAGAGACCGTGTTCAGCTGTTTGGTGAATACTAATTGAGGCCAGAAAGAGTTCCATTGATGACGGAGAACAATGAGAGGAACACAAACACACACAACACACACACACACACAATACAACACACACACACAAACACACACAATACAACACAACACAAACACACACACAACACACACACACACAAACACACACACACAACACAACACACACACACACAGGAATCCCATTATTTCCGCATCGGTCGTGTTTGTGTGGCCGCCGCCTGCTGCCGCCGTGCGGGGGGGCGGCGGCCACAGAGGGGTCCTTGTGCCCGGGGGGGGGGGGGGGGGGCAACAACAAGGTGTCTGATGCTCTGCGCTCCTCCAGGGAAAGGTCATGAGAGGCGGGTTGTGACGCCTCCTGAGCACGACACGTCATCCCGATGTTTACGACCTCACAAGTTACCGGAATTCAAACGTTAGAGTCCGTGAAAAAATTAAGTAGTTTGCAGAATATTTCCAAAACGATGTTATTGTCACGTGAATAAACTTCCAGCGCTCCGTTACTTCAATGTGCAAACGGAAAGGGCAACAACGTGTTCGTTCATTCACATTCTGAAGGTTTGCATCAACGCGTCAAGTCGGACACAAACCTACCCAGCATGCATTGTGTGGCGATCGGTTCTGATCCCGCGAGCCGATCGACTTCACTTTCCAGACGCAGAACGTTCCCCCTGGTAGCAACATAGCTCGCTAGCTAAGAGTGAATAACTCCATAAATTCATAGACGTGTCGGTTCTCGAGGAGTTATCACGCCCATCCTCACAAGCCCCGCCCCCTGTGGCTGGTGGAGGCATAGCAACAGTTCAGGCTACTCTGGTTAGCATCCTAGCGCCGCGATGCTACGCACGGCGGGTCTGACAACAACAACAACAACAACACGTGTGTGTGTGTGTGTGTGTGTGTGTGTGTGTGTGTGTGCTCCCAGTTCAGCTTCTGTAGGTTTTCATCTCAACCTTTTGATTGCAGCCAGACGTCTAACAAGTCTTCATCACGCAAACAAACAAATAAAAGACCGTTTCATATTCAGCGGGTCGTGATTCAGGAGAACGTTTCACATCGTTTCTCTCCTCCGTTGTTTCTCTCCTCCGTTGTTTCTCTCCTCCGTTGTTTCTCTCCTCCGTTGTTTCTCTCCTCCGTTGTTTCTCTCCTCCGTTGTTTCCGGCGGAGACAAAGACGCCGTGTCAGACCCTCATTTGGTCGCCAACATCTGGAGCGGAGGAGACAACAATCCTGTTCACACACGGCGGACAACGGGCTGGACCGTATGACCGAGGGGGGGGGGGGGGGGGGGCAGCTGGGCACTCAGGACCGGAGCGCCGCGGGATGAGGACTCGGTTCTGATCCCACGAAGTGATGAAGGAACCGGGACCTCGAGAAACATCTTCGTCATGCGGGGCGGCGCGGAAGGATGAGCGGACATCTTCATCACCGTCTCCTGTCCTTCACTTCAGGTTCTGAACTCTTCATCTTCCTCTTCCTCTTCATCTCGATGTCGGAGCGTTGAGGACGATGTGTTGTTTCCTGCAGGAGCTGAAAGAGAGACTCCCTTCACCATGAACTCCGCTCTGATTCTTCTCGTGACATCGAGCTGCTTCGCCTGCGCGGCAGCCGGCTACGCCTCCCGCGGAGAAGGTGAGAGGAAGAGGAGGAAGAGGAGGAACGAGGTTCTGCTCCTCTGATCACGGAGTTTAGGAAAGATGAGCTTTATGACGATGGAGCTGATCAACTTCTTGTTTTTCATTCTTCACACAACTCCGTTCGCTGTTTCATGTGCTTGTTGGTCTGCCTTTTCTCCCCTAACCACCAGGGGGCGACTCCTCTGGTTGTATAGAAGTCTAAGCTTGATGTGTTAAGGCTGAATTCTATCTCCTGACCACCAGGGGGCGACTCTTTTGGTTGTATAGAAGTCTATGCTTCGCATGTTAAAGCTGCATTCTCTCTCCTGACCACAAGGGGGCGACTCCTCCGGTTGTATAGAAGTCTATGCTTCATGTGTTAGAGCTGCATTCTCTCTCCTGACCACCAGGGGGCGACACACACATAGCGTTATGCTCTCCAGAGCCTGAATGCCTCGTGTGTTGACGCCTCCCGGGTCGCCCGTCTCCCCCCAGGACCCCGGAAGCTGAAGTACCTCATCGAGCCGCTGGAGCACGCCGACGTGGTCGCCCGGAGGGGAGAGAACGCCACCCTGCCGTGCATCCTGAGGCTCAGACCGAGCAACTACCAGGTGAAATGGACCAAGCTGCAGCAGCCGCCCGCGGGCCGGGAGAACGTCATCATGATATCCGACACGCGCGCCTTCAAGCGCTACGGCGCCCTCGGCCCGCGCGCCTCGCTCCCCAGGGCGCACGCCATGGACGCCTCGCTGCAGCTGCACGGCCTGCAGCTGGAGGACGGCGGGACGTATCGCTGCGAGCTCGTCAACGGCATCGAGGACGAGAACGTCGTCATCGTGTTGAGGATCGAAGGTAATTCAATTCAGCACATCGCAGGTTAGCATCGTGAAAGTAGGCGTGAAGGTCACGTACTGGTTGGTCTTGTTAGGAGTCTTATTGGGGGACGCATTACGCCTTTAATAATACAACACCGTAATAATACGGCGAACGCACCAACGAGCCGATGGCCGCAACCCTAACCAACAAATAAGTTTCCTGTGAAGATGGACGTTTATTTTGACATCATGCCCCTACATGTGTTGAGGAGTAACGGTTTTGTACGATATACAAATCGTCAAGTGAGAATACGTCGGACGGCTTTACGTTTGTTGTGAATTGGTCTTTAGAGATTACGTCTTTATAGATTACGTCTTTGAAGATTCCCAAAATAATTCAAACAAAAGGCAACAGAGCAACTGGATGATTGGTTGCATTCATTTAGCATTTAATTCTCGAGTAGCTAACTTACAAGCTAAAGCTGTCAATAGGAATCCGTACTTTGGCTAGCTAGTGTTGACGTTAGAATTAAATATTTAATCAGAGGAGTTGGCATTGGTCGGCCATCTTTAATCAGCCTGGAGTCTGTAAACATTTTTTTTATCTATCAGTAATACGACAGCGAGCTACGACAGCTAACGCAAACCACAAATGTTAGCTAACGCGATGTGGTTGTTTGCTAGGTTGTTTTTATTCGTTTGACTGCGATTGTGCTGCAACATTCAGATTTTACGAAAACCAAAACTCAAATATCGCCTGGCAAACCCCCATTTTACTGTCATTACTAAATTAAAACCGGTAATTTTAAATTGTTTACTTAATTTCACCAAATGAAAATGGTAGAAAATGTACAGAAACCATTTTCATTTGGTGGATTGAAGTAACATTTTTGAAACTACGGTTTAAATGTTCCTGATGGTTGTGAATCAGGTCTTTGATGAAGCACAGAACCAACGAGGGAACATAAACACAAACTCACATCTCCTCCTGCAGGCGTGGTGTTCCCCTACCAGAGTAAAAACGGCCGCTACAGATTCAGCTTCCGCGAGGCGACGGAGGCGTGCGCCGCGCAGGACGGCGCCGTGGCCTCGTCCGAGCAGCTGTACCGAGGTAAGCCGCCTGCCGCGCGCCGCTCAGTTCTCCGCGGGCCGGCCGCCCTCTGAAGGCGCGGTGTGTCCTCGTTGCAGCGTGGACCGAGGGGCTGGACTGGTGCAACGCCGGCTGGCTGCGGGACGGCAGCGTCCGCTACCCCGTGGTCAACCCGCGGCCCGCCTGCGGGGGGCAGCTGCTGCCCGGCATCCGCAGCTACGGGCCGAAGGACAAGAACCACGATCGCTTCGACGCCTTCTGCTTCACCTCCCAGACGCCCGGTAAGCTCGGGGCGGGCTCCATGAATAAGACTTTTAGAAATGATAATCAATAACAAATCCATCCATCTGGACATGTTTCCACACAAAAAACATTTTTTAATAAGAAACGTAAATGTCTTATCCCAGACATACAGTGAGGAACTTTTATTTGGTCCTGAACCAGTCTCAGTCTAGTCCTGCTCCTCTATAGACTTCCATCAAACAGACCACCAGAGAAGACGGTCTGGTTCTAGAGTTCTTCGAACCAACACTACCACTGTAGACCACAAGGGGGCGCCATAACCAACATTACCACTGTAGACCACAAGGGGGCGCCATAACCAACACTACCACTGTAGACCACAAGGGGGCACCATAACCAACACTACCAATTTAGACCACAGGGGGCATCAGAACCAACACTACCACTTTAGTCCACAGGGGGCACCAGAACCAACACTACCTCTTTAGAACACAGGGGGCAGCAGAACCAACACTACCACTTTAGTCCACAGGGGGCGCCAACATCAACACAACATGATTGTTAGTGGACCGGTAGCGGGTCAGTGGTTCTGCAAAGGGGACTGACCTTCTCTGGTGTGTCTCTCAGGCTCCGTCTCCTACGTCTCGGGGTCTTTCTCCTTCGAGCAAGCGGGAAACGCGTGTCAACGCCAGGGTGGCGAGTTGGCGTTGGTCGGCCATCTTTACTCCGCCTGGCGTTTCCAAAGCTACGACCAGTGCGACGGCGGCTGGCTGAGAGACGGCAGCGTGCGGTTCCCCATCAGCAGCCCCAGAGAGCACTGCGGGGGCATCCCCGAGGCCGGGGTGCGCTCGTTTGGATTCCCCAACGAGATGACGCATCTGTACGGCGCCTATTGCTATCGTTACCCCTGAATAATGCGCTCGTTTGGATTCCCCAATTAAATGATGCATCCATAAGGCGCTTTTGCTATATTTTAATCAAGAAAACATATCTTTGTACCTCAGTTCAATGTTGATACTTTCTTTTCTTTTTTCCTGGACACTTGTAGTTGTCAAAATAAGTTGTCTGGTCAGACAGGAAACATGTGTTTTCATGTTGTAAGCAACAAACCACTTTGACTAATAGAATAAATAATTAAAGTAAAGGTGTAAAACATGTGCCACAATCATCACTCCTGCACTAACAACGTGATGACATCACAGCAGGTGTTTGTTGAATCTCTCCGTGTAACACGGGACCCAGATGCCTCCTGGGAACTCGATCACCGGCGACGCTAAAACTCTGTAAGTTACTCTAATGATGCTCTGGTTTATCTGTAAATTAATTACATGTCATTATATTTATTCAAACAGAGATGTGTTCCCGTGTCAGCGAATTCATGTGCCAATAAACGATCTCTGCATTAGTTAAAGATCCACCTCGAGTCTGAAGATCTGTATTTGTTCACTTGTATCTCAACGATGTCTCTCAATACCACAGAGAATACGTCACTAAGATACTAAGACACATCTGGTTGTATAGAAGCCTATGCTTCATGTGTTATGGCTGAATTCTCTCTCCTGACCACCAGGGGGCGACTCCTCTGGTTGTATAGAAGTCTATGCGTCACGTGTTAAAGCTGCATTCTCTCCCCTGGCCACCAGGGGGCGACTCCTCTGGTTGTATAGAAGCCTATGCTTCATGTGGTATGGCTGCATTCTCTCTCCTGACCACCAGAGGAGTCGTCCTCTGGTTGAATGTGTTATGGATTCTTCTACTTGACCTCATATATTTCACCATGAAACTTCATCACAGCATTAAGAGGATTTATTGCATTGCAAGTTTTATGACATGTTATGTTTGAATATGTAAATGAGGCAATAAACGAGTTATAAAGAAACATTAGGAAAACTAATCTGGATCAGTAAATGAAAAATAATATGTTCTGCATTTAGATGAGGACAACTTTCATATTCAGGTAAAAAAGCAAAGCAGGTGATCAGAAGTCATGAAACACATCCAGAAACAGATCTATAGAAATATGATGTTGAGTCATATTTACTCAAACTTTCACTTCCATGGGCTTTTATTCTGAAGGGACACAATCACTCTTTTCTTCCCGTTTCAATTGCAACGTCAGCCAATTTTAATTAAAATCAATAAAATGGCAGTTTTGTCATAAAACTGAAAGAATAACATAGATAAATCATTTTAGAATTAAGGGAGAAATTGTCTAAGAATTATGAACTATATTCAGAAGTTGATCAATAAGTCTCTGTGTGCTTCTTTAAATTAAATTCCAGGTTTGTATTTTCAGGTCGATTTTCAGACCTGTGGCCTCGACGTGGCGGAAAAATATTAAAGATCAGATTTCATACGGATGGAAAAGTCCTCTGAGACACGAGAAAAGAGGGAAAAGTTATTATTATTATTATTATTATTATTATTAATAATATTAATATTAATATACATTCTACTGTAAAAAGGCAGATTGGCTTCAGACGTTCCACGCAATGTCCCAGAAGAGCGGAGCTGCTTTCTCCGTGACCTCCGTGACCTCCGTGACCTCCGTGACCTCCCCCTGCTGGTCAGGAAGGGAGGTGGCCGAGGCTCCTCCCACAGAGCGAGCTACAGGTGGGAGACAAACACAGATCAGAAACTTTACGGATTATTTCCGTCGTCTTCGGACCAGACCGACGTGTGACATCACTCAAGGTCGTTCATCAGATTGTGGTCGACTCCCTCTGGGACACTTCTTCAGGCAGCAGCAGACCGATCAGAGGCCTCAGGGGGCTCAGAAACACTACCACTCTCGTCCACAGGGGGCGCCAGAACAATGCTAAACAGATACACATGCGTATATTTAACTCAAACTAAACCGGATGAAGCGGCGCTCACCGGGGCTGCAGGTGATCAGAGGCTCCTCCCACCGGCCGCCGGGCAGACACTTGATGACCGGGTTCCTCCTCTGCTGGCGCCCGCCCTCACAGAAGTACCGCACCTTGGCGCCGGTCTCGTAGCGCGGCCGCTTCTTGCCGAACACCTTGGCTCCGGGCACGCCGGGCGGCTCGCCGCAGGACGCTGTGGGTCAGAGGGTCAGTGGGACCGCCGCCCTCGGGAGGAAAAGCACAAACAACTACGAGCTACTCACTGACGCCCTTCTTGCAGGTGTAGGACAGGTGGTAGTTGCACGGCACGTCGCTCCAGCGGCCACCGTCGTGCCACACCATCACCGCGCAGTCCTCGCCCGACAGGAAGTAGCTGTCCGGCTGGCCGCGGAACCAGTTCTCGTAGAGCTGACGGGGAGAGAGGGAGAGAGAGAGAGTGAAACCGTCAAGAGGAGGACGTGACGATCTCCTGGAAACTCTCCAAACAGTCGCCGGCGCTCACCAGAGGATTCCCGTCCGACCAGCGGAAGTCTCCCTCGATGGTCCGGTCATTCAGGCCGATCCACTGATACTCCTTGAACCGGTCTGAGAGGACATCCATACTATGTAGCATCATTAGATACATACAATGTAGCATCTATAGATACATACAATGTAGCATCCATAGATACATACTATGTAGCATCATTAGATACATACTATGTAGCATCATTAGATACATGCTATGTAGCATCCATAGATACATACTATGCAGCATCCATAGATACATGCTATGTAGCATCATTAGATACATGCTATGTAGCATCATTAGATACATACAATGTAGCATCTATAGATACATACTATGTAGCATCATTAGATACATACAATGTAGCATCCATAGATACATGCTATGTAGCATCATTAGATACATACAATGTAGCATCATTAGATACATACAATGTAGCATCTATAGATACAAACTATGTAGCATCATTAGATACATGCAATGTAGCATCTATAGATAAATACTATGTAGCATCATTAGATACATACTATGTAGCATCATTAGATACATACAATGTAGCATCTATAGATACAAACTATGTAGCATCATTAGATACATGCAATGTAGCATCTATAGATAAATACTATGTAGCATCATTAGATACATACTATGTAGCAACTTTAGATAAATACAATGTAGCATCAATGCTACATAAGGGATATAATATACAATGTATATTTACAGAGATACAATATATCACATATTAGTTAGTTGTGGACACGTTACACCTGATGCATAGTATGAATGTGTCCTTATGGCCCCGCCCCCCCCCCCCCCCCGGGCTGCAGCCCGCACGGCGAGGAGCTGAAGGAATGTCAGATACCATCTGGCCGCCGCCAGACGACACTTCAAAGCCACGTAAAGATATGAAAATAAAATAACAGGCAGGAATCAATGAAAAGGGATGCTGCCGTTTGTCGAGTTTAAGGTTGTGAAGGTCAAACACACTTATACTCATTTTAAAATATAATATAAAACCCTTCATGAGGGAATCAATATTATCATAATTTATTATTTCTGTATAATTGATATTGATTATCATCATTGTATTATTATTATTCTTTTATATCAATATAATAATCATTATTATTATCGTCATTATTATGACTTGTGTTATTTTTGTTATTATTATAATTGTTATTATATCATCTTCATCTTTTTACTATCAGTATAATATAATAATATCCATCCTAATTGTTTTATTATAATTATTACACTTATTAAAAATAATATTGAAATCATCATCATAATCATTTTACTACTATTATTGTTGTTATTATTATTATTATTATTATTATTGTTATTATTATTATTATATTTTTATATCATAATAATGATCATTATTATTGTTTTTATTATTATGTTTTTGCATCATTATATAAACATCATCATCATCATACTTCTTTGCCTCCAGACCATCACAACCAGGTGGACCAGCAGGTCCAGGAGGCCCCCGTCCCTCGGGGGTCTTACCGTTGACGTGGTCCTGCTCCTCGGGGGTCTTACCGTTGACGTGGTCCTGCTCCTCGGGGGTCTTACCGTTGACGTGGTCCTGCTCCTCGGGGGTCATGACGGACAGCAGGTGCGCTCCTCCCAGGCGGCAGTGCTGCTCCGCCGCCTCCCAGCTCTGCCTCTTGGAGAAGTGGCGGTAGCAGGAGCCCTGGAACTTGTCCCAGCCGGACTCGCACAGATCCAGGTCTGAAGGGGGCACAGAGGGGGTCAGCAGGGGGGTCAGCAGGGGGGTCAGCAGGGGGGTCAGCACTGCAGGGGGGTCTCTACAAATCGGCACGGGCCGATCCAGCAGTGGACTCTAGCGGACTCCGGACCTGTCTGGCACAAGTCTCCCCCGTAGCCGCTCAGGCAGAAGCACCTCGCCGGCTCTCCGTCCACACAGGTCCCCCCGTTGGAGCACGGGCTGCCCGGGCAGGAGGGGGCTGAGGGGAGGAGAGGAAGAGGGGAGGAGAGGAAGAGGAGACCAGAGGAAGAGGAGACCAGAGGAAGAGGAGACCAGATGAAGAGGAGACCAGAGAAAGAGGAGACCAGAGGAAGAGGAGACCAGAGGAAGAGGAGACAAGATGAAGAGGAGACCAGATGAAGAGGAGACCAGAGAAAGAGGAGACCAGAGGAAGAGGAGACCAGAGGAAGAGGATACAAGATGAAGAGGATACAAGATGAAGAGGAGACAAGATGAAGAGGAGACCAGAGAAAGAGGAGACCAGAGGAAGAGGAGACCAGAGGAAGAGGAGACAAGATGAAGAGGAGACCAGAGGAAGAGAGACCAGATGAAGAGGATACAAGATGAAGAGGATACAAGATGAAGAGGAGACAAGATGAAGAGGAGACCAGAGAAAGAGGAGACCAGAGGAAGAGGAGACAAGATGAAGAGGAGACCAGAGAAAGAGGAGACAAGATGAAGAGGAGACGAGAGGAAGAGGAGACAAGATGAAGAGGAGACCAGAGGAAGAGAGACCAGATGAAGAGGATACAAGATGAAGAGGATACAAGATGAAGAGGAGACAAGATGAAGAGGAGACCAGAGAAAGAGGAGACCAGAGGAAGAGGAGACAAGATGAAGAGGAGACGAGAGGAAGAGGAGACAAGATGAAGAGGAGACCAGAGGAAGAGGAGACAAGATGAAGAGGAGACCAGAGGAAGAGGAGACCAGAGGAAGAGGAGACAAGATGAAGAGGAGACCAGAGGAAGAGGAGACCAGAGGAAGAGGAGACAAGATGAAGAGGAGACGAGAGGAAGAGGAGACAAGATGAAGAGGAGACCAGAGGAAGAGGAGACCAGAGGAAGAGGAGACAAGATGAAGAGGAGACCAGAGGAAGAGGAGACCAGATGAAGAGTCATGTCACGTCATGTGATACCTCACTCATACTTCACATGAAGAGTGATTCTTATCTTGACTGTCACAATTTAATTCCCTGCTGTTTATGTTTCCCGCCAGCAGAGGGCGCTGTTACACCGGGAACCCTCAGTTATCAGAGGCTCCAAAGGATGAAGTTAGCTTGTATAAAATTGAATTTAATTAATTTAAATTCAAATGTAATTGTTTTATTATATATATATACACATTAGGGCTGTCAATCGATTAAAAAAAATTAACTAATTAATCGCACATTTTGAAATTCAATAATCGCAAATATCGGGTTTTTTTCTTCTAAAGACTAAGTCTTCTAAATGTAGCAGTAATCCTTCAGACAGCGTGTGTTTTAGACTCTTGTTTGATAGTATTTGTTGTTAAAGACACCTTCACACAGCTGTGTCTCAGAGAGGCTCCTCCCCTTAAAGGGCCAGCCAGGGATTTAATATCGTGGATGATAAATAGTTTCTTCAGTGAAACATCAGATTAGTAAACAAGGTGCATTAGAGACCCATTGGTCCTGTCATCTTTAACACTTTGGCTTTGGAAACTGACTCACATTTAAATGTGTCACTCTGGAGGCTGGGGGCATTTTATACATTTTACAAAAATATAATATAATTCACCTTTTAAAGTCTTTTGCATATGACACACAACCCCACGTGTTCTACATCAAACCTTCCAGAACAATCTCATCTCTACATGAGGCTCCTCCTCCTCCTCCTCCTCCTCCTCGTGTTCTGTCTCTGGCTGACAGGCTGCTAATGAGCCTCACCTGGGAGGTGGGCGGGGCTTGTGGTTTACTGAGTGTTCATTGGTTGTTTTTTCACAAAATGTTGACAGACAAACGGTTTGACCAATCACGGTGAAGGGTTAGTGTGACGAGTTCTTTCCGTGCCGCATCACCGACACGTCTGTGTGTGTGTGTGTGTGTGTGTGTGTGTGTGTGTGTGTGTGTGTGTGTGTCTGTAGAGTTTAAACTGATTTCTGCTCCGTATTTTCGCGGAAAACTCATAGTTTTAAAAACGTAAACAGTGTCAGACACACTGCCGCGACTTGACACTCAGAAAAGTGCAAAAACATCAACGAACACCGGAAGTAAACAATGTTGCGTTAATTACGCTAAAATATTTTAGTGCGTTAACGCGGCCAAATTAATCGCATAGATTAACGCGTTAACGCTGACAGCCCTAATATATATACATATATATATAATTACTATAATAATATTTTTTAGTATTGCATCATCTTTATTTAACATAAACAACATCATACGGACCGTTTGAGGACACGCTGCTGATCTGAGTCACGAGCTCTCGCTCCTCGGTGGCGTCCTCGGTGGCGTCCTCGGTGGCGTTCGGAGGCTCGGCGCTGTATTCCAGCTGGGTGCGAGACTCCTGCGGGGGGGAGGCAGGAGGCTCCGCCCCCCAGCCAGGCGGGAGGGTCCGATGAGGGATCAGGGTGATCTTTACCTCTGATGGCGTATCGGTGGCGTCCGATGAGAGAGTCTGATCTGGATCGGGGCTTTCTCCCGACGCCGATCCCTCTCCGCCATCTTGCTCCGCCCCCGCCCGGTCCTCCCCGTCTGTGTGGCCTCCTCTTCCTCCTCCTCCTCCTCCTGCGCCCAACTCCCCAGAGACGATCTCCGCAGTTGGCGTCGGGGCTCCAGCGGCGAGGGGCGTCGACGACGTGACCAGGTCGCTGCTGGGGACCACGGCGTTCACCCTGGAGTCACCTGTGACCTCCACGGTGACCTCTGCAGTGACCTCTGCGGTGACCTCTGCGGTGACCTCCACCGCGGAGGGCCCGGCGGGATGGACGTGTCGGTCGGTCGGGTGCTCCGTGGCCGTCTCCTCCGAGGCGCCGCTGGAGGCGGCGGGCGTCTCCGGGGTCGGACCGCGAGCTGCTGCCCAAGAATAAACAAACTTACTGTAGACGGCAAATAAAAAACAAGATGGAACGGCCAAGACCGTTTGAGCTCCTGGGAGTCAGCATCCCGGAGAACCGGATGTCTCCGTCCTCAGGAGCTGGCAAAGGTTGGCATTGACTCCTCCCCCTTTTCATATATATATATATATATATATCTTATTAGCTTTTTATTGTGCCACCATGTGAAATAATTGCAGGGTCGTGACGATTTTTCCACCGGCCAATTCTTTTGCTCTCGGGGCTTTTATTGTGAAAAGTAGAAGAGGAAGGCGTGGCTCCGTGTGACGTCTTGAATATGAAGGTCCAGCTGCTTGAAGCTTCACATCAAAATGAGTTAGCTCTAAGAAAAGATCGGGGTTTGCGTTACTACGGAAAGTGCGCAAATAAATCGATGTCGAATAGCTTCGCCCACCGGAGCTCCTACCGACCAATCAATGGATTCTTTGGAGGGAATATCGACGAATCAGTGTATAGCGAGTAGTCATGAAGCCTCTGTGTCTGTAGGGGCGGAGCCTCTATGTAGGGGCGGAGCCTGTGTCTATGTAGGGGCGGAGCCTCTGTGTATGTAGGGGCGGAGCCTCTGTGCCTGTAGGGGCGGAGTCTCTGTCTATGTAGGGGCGGAGACTCTGAGTCTGTAGGGGCGGAGCCTCTGTGTCTGTGTAGGGGCGGAGCCTCTGTGTCTATGTAGGGGCGGAGACTCTGAGTCTGTAGGGGCGGAGCCTCTGTGTCTGTAGGGGCGGAGCCTCTGTGTCTGTGTAGGGGCGGAGCCTCTGTGTCTGTGTAGGGGCGGAGCCTCTGTGTCTGTGTAGGGGCGGAGCCTCTGTGTCTGTGTAGGGGTGGAGCCTGAGTATAAATACTCTGATACGAGTAAACGGTCCAACGGTATTCAAACTGTGAAAGAACTACAACACCCGCCATTTTATATTCACCGTACACTCACCAGCTGAGGGGGGGACCAGTGGGGGGGTGGTTTCCATAGCAGCCGGACGTGGACTCGCAGAGTTTGGGGTTTCCCATTCGAGAGGAAGAGGAGGAGGAGGAGACTCGTCTTCGGTCGGCCGGTTCTCAGGAGGTCTCTGGTCCTCCGGTCCTCCTGGACCGTGGTCCTCTTGTGAGACGGGGATCTGGTCCTCCTGAGGAGCCTCTGGGGATCCAGGTGCTGTCGCGTAAGAAGCTGCCGCACCTGGGCGCCCAGTCACATGCTGACGGTCTGAGGGGTCAGAGGGGTCTGAGGGGTCAGAGGGGTCAGAGGGGTCAGAGGGGTCAGAGGGGTCAGAGGTCGTTGAGGGGTCTAAGATCTTTGAGGGACCTGAGGGCTCTGAATGATTTGAATGGTCAAAGTGAACTGAGGTCTCCGAGTGGTCTTGGGGGTCTGAGGTCTCTGGGGGGTCTAAGGGCTCTGAGGGGTCTGAGGTCTCTGAGGGGTCTGAGGTCTCTGGGGGGTCTAAGTGGTCTAAGTGGTTTGAGGGCTCTGAGGGGTCTAAGTGGTCTGGGGGGTCTGAGGTCTCTGGGGGGTCTGAGGTCTCTAAGGGGTCTGAGGTCTCTGAGGGGTCTGAGGTCTCTGAGGGGTCTGAGGTCTCTGAGGGGTCTGAGGTCTCTGGGGGGTCTGAGGTCTCTAAGGGGTCTGAGGTCTCTGGGGGGTCTGAGGTCTCTGGGGGGTCTGAGGTCTCTAAGGGGTCTGAGGTCTCTAAGGGGTCTGAGGTCTCTGAGGGGTCTGAGGGGTCTGAGGTCTCTGAGGGGTCTGAGGGGTCTGAGGTCTCTGAGGGGTCTGAGGGGTCTGAGGTCTCCGTGGTGAAGTCCTCCTCCGCGGTTCCTGCGCCGGCGGCCTTTGGAGACCTCGTTGGACGTCCTGGAGACTCTTCGTGGTCTGGGTTCTCTTCAGGGGACGGACGAGGGGACTCCGGGAAGACCGGCTTCTCTAAGACCCCCCAGATGTCCTCCTGCTGCTCCTGGTGCTCCTGCTGCTCAGCAGGAGGAGTGCCGGACGGATGACGGTCTGCAGTCGATGGCGGTTCCATCTCATAGCTCAACGTGGGGGGCGGAGCCTCTCCGGGGCCTCGCTTTACAGGGTTGGCGGTATGGGCGCGTTGGACCTCGTCGCCCTCCGGTGCGGTTGCCTCGCTCATAAAGAACTTCTCCTCATGCTCCTCCTCCTCCTCCTGCTCCTCCTCTTCCTCCTCTGCAGCATTAGTTGAGGACACCACGTCCTGGCCAAGGTCGTCTGGCTCAGTGGGGAGGAAACTGAGAGGAGACTCGGTGAAGGAGGCGTCACCTGGAACGAAGAACAAGGATCCTGAGCTCAAGACCAAGCCGGCCCCCCCAGAGGCCCCTCCCCCGAGGCCCCTCCCCCAGAGGCCCCCCCAGAGGCCCCTCCCCCGAGGCCCCTCCCCCAGAGGCCCCCCCAGAGGCCCCTCCCCCGAGGCCCCTCCCCGAGGCCCCTCCCCGAGGCCCCTCCCTCCGAGGCCCCTCCCCAGGGGCCCCTCCCCCCGAGGCCCCTCCCTCTCTTACTCCTGAAGCAGTAGGCGTCGTGTCGGGTGTGCGGCTCGGGGAAGCCCGTCTGGTTGCCGTAGCGATACACGGTCCTGACCCCGGGGTCGCCGCCCCCACAGCGCTCCCTGGGGGCGACGATGGGGTAGCGCACGCTGCCGTCGGCCAGCCAGCCCGGACTGCAGAGGTCCAGCCCGTCGCTCCAGGCGGCGTACAGCTGAGCCGTGGTCACCAGCTGGGCGCCGTGGCTCCGGCAGAAGGCCCCGGCCTCCCGGAAGGTGAAGCGCTCGGGGGCGGAGCCATGGAACACCTCGCCTTCACAAGGACACAGATACCGATACAAAATAACTACAAAGAGATGCATACTGACAGTACGACGCACATTGACTCATGCTCCACCCTGGTGGCTCACCGTGGATGTCCTCCACGTAGCAGTAGACGTCGTACAGCTCGCCGGGCGCCAGCAGCCCGTAGCTCCTCACGCCGGGAGAGCCGTCCATGTCCCCGAAACAACGCTCCCTCGGCATCTGGATGGGATACCTGCACAAGAACATGTCAGAAAGCATTGAGTCGCCCCCTGGTGGTCAGGAGGGAGAATGCAGCGTTAACACATGAAGCATAGACTTCTATACAACCAAAGGAGTCGCCCCCTGGTGGTCAGGGGAGAGAATGCAGTTTTAACACAAGAAGCATAGACTTCTATACAACCAGAGGAGTCGTCCCCTGGTGGTCAGTAGAGAGAATGCAGTTTTAACACAAGAAGCATAGACTTCTATACAACCAGAGGAGTCGCCCCCTGGTGGTCGGGAGAGAGAATGCAGTTTTAACACAAGAAGCATAGACTTCTATACAACACCCACACATTGTTCTTATCCAGGAGGTCATGTGACCTGTAGTCCGGCCCCCGCTCACCTCACGGAGCGGTCCGACAGCCAGCCGGCGTCACACTGCTCGTAGCCTCCGTGGTAGGCGGCCATTAGCTGCTCCGGGGAGGCGATGCCAGCCCCGATCTCCTGGCAGGCGTCTCTGGCTCGCTCGAAGCTGAAGGCGTAGCGGCTGGAGGCGTCTCGGTAGTGGAACACCACGCCTGGAGGAACACACACAAACACACACGTTGTACAGGAGGACCCCGTGGAGGCTAAGCAACCACAAAGAGACACTAAGCAACCACAAAGAGAGACTAAGCAACCACAAAGAGACACTAAACAACTTCAAAGAGACACAGAACAACTTCAAAGAGACACAGAACAACTTCAAAGAGACACAACACAACCACAAAGAGATGCAAAGTGTTTCGGCCGTGTGGTCCTTCCTGACCTTTGACCTTGACCTGCGCCCCGCCCTCGGCGTCCTCCAGGCCGTGCTGCACCGTGCAGCGGTAGTAGCCGGTGTCGTTGTGCCTCAGGCGCTGCAGCCGCAGGGTGAGGTCGGCGGGGGCGGCGGCGTAGTGCGGCAGCGAGGCGCGCTCCCTGTAGGCCTCGCTGACCCTCACGCGGTCGCCGCGGGCAACCAGGATCTCGGCGTCGCGGCCGTGGCTCAGGACGCTCCACTTGACCCGGGGCGGCGGCGCGGTGCGGCGCCCGTCGGCGGAGGGCGACGGCGCCGGGCGGGCCAGAGACACCAGGCAGGGCAGCGTCAGGGCGCCGCCCAGCACGGCCTCCACGGGGGGGGGGGAGGGGACGCTCACCTGGAGCAGGTCGTCTGGGGACGGGTTAGCCTAGCTTAGCACCAAGCTACGGGTTAGCCTAGCTTAGCACCAAGCAGCTAGCATGGCTGGTATTTATTCATTTACATTTAATATGTATATATATATATATATATATATATATATATATATATATATATATATATATATATATATATATATATATATGTGTATGTGTATGTATATATACATACACATACACATATATGTATACATGTATATATATACACGCATATACATATGCGTGTATATATATATGCATATATATGTATTAATATTTATATATGGATTTATATAATTATTATTTATATACTGTACATATAAATATTGTTTTCATATATATATTACCTGACTGGTGGTGGGTAGAAGACGACGGCAAGAAGAGGAGACAGACGGCACACAGCAGCACAGGTCTGCAGGGGGGGGATAATATTAATATAATAATAATATTTTAGTTCAGTTGAGACCTAGTGATGTCATCCTCTGAGTCAGAGACGAGCAGCTGACGACGTCATGGTTACGCCTGAGAGACGACGACTCAGGGACTCTACTCTCTACTCTCCAGGGTCTCTACTCTCCAGGGTCTCTACTCTCCAGGGACTCTACTCTCCTCTCTGCTGTGACTCAGGTCTTCAGGAGCTGTCGGACGTGAGCTGAATCCTGATTCCCCCAAAACTCCCCGAGGGTCTCTAGATTTACACCGTCATCACCCCTCCTTCCACCCCTCCTTTCTCCCCTCCTTCCACCCCTCCTTTCTCCCCTCCTTTCATCCCTCCTTCCACCCCTCCTTTCTCCCCTCCTTTCATCCCTCCTTCCACCCCTCCTTTCATCCCTCGCTTCAACCACTCCTTTAGTTTCTTCCGTGCTGTCGCTGACATCTTTTGTTCTCTCCTCTCCTCCGAGGCTCTGTGGAAACGGCCAGATGGCGAAGAGAGGAGATTCTTCCTCACAGCGGCGCCTGAACCGGAGAGACGCCCCCCCCCCCCCCCCCCTACCGAGGTCACCGGGGTCACCCCACACAACTACATGGAGCACCTGCAGCTCACCTGGAGGAGCTCTGGTGAGGGGGAGATGGGGAGAGTGAGGGAGATGGAGAGAGAGACAGAAGGTGGAGAGAAAGAAATAGAGAGAGAATAGAGAAAGAGAGAGAAAGAGAGAGAGAAGGTGGAGAGAGAGAGAAGAGAGAAAGAGCGAAGGGAAAGAGAGAGAGAGAGAGAGAAGCGTCACACAGTAGATGAATAGTCAACTTTTCCTCGTTTGACCGCTCCGTTTGCCAGAAAAGGTCATTTGAGGCTGAGAGAGAGGAGGGAGGAGGGAGGAGGGAGGAAAGAAGGGAAGAGGGAGGAGGGAGGAGGGAGGGAGGGTGTGAACTCCATTCTTCAGGAGCTCTTGGCCCAGTCCCTGAGGCTCCTCAGCCTCCTGAACATGTCCACGTTAAGAGTCTCAACGCTCTGAAGGCTCAAGACCAGTGAATACACAGTGAATACACAGTAAATACACAGTAAATACACAGCAAATACACATTTCATTGGTTTTCAGCTGATAAGTATTATGATAGTGTAGTTTGAGTGAATATAAGTCAATGTGTGTGTGTGTGTGTTTTTGTGTGTATACTATATATATATATATATATATATATATATATATATATATATATATATATATATATATATATATATATACACATATATTATATATATGTATATTTATATACATACATATATATATTATATATATATTATATATATATATATATATATATATTATATAAAACACCATTACATAGAGCCCGAGCCTCCTGTCACTTTGAGCTTTCTGCTGCGTTCTTCTTCCATTTGATGGAACTTATAACATTTAAATATATAAATCACATTTTACGTTTATTTGACTTTATATACTGATAACATTATTTTTTGGAACACCGTCACCTCGAGCATTACAATCTTACATAATAATATTAATACTAATAGTAATAATAACAGAATAACAACCCTGAAGAAGCCATGTGCACAATGATACTTTTGAGAAGTACATTTTGATTTCAAGCTGTTTTTATACTTCCTAAATCACTATTTAACTATTTATAATAAAGTTAAACTATCAAAGTGTTGATCAGAGCACCTGAACGCACCATGAGAACAAGAAGACATCAAACTGAAAATATAGTTTTATGCTGACGTCACGGACTCACTTCATCATCTTCATCCTCATCTTCATCTTCATCTTCATCCTCATCCTCGTGCGCGGAGCCTCCCGGACAGGTGTGACACGGCGGGTCCGTGCGTTCGACTCCTGGTCCTCCTGCGACACGTCCGACCACCGAGAGGAGAGGAGGTGAAGAGAGGAGGAGGAGGTGTGATGAGGCCAGTGTTAAAAGACCACCACCTCCTCCTCCTCCTCCTCCTCCTCCTCCTCCTCCTGCCGGGAACATCTAAATCCTGCTGAGGTGTTGTTGCCCAAACCAGCACAAAGTTATTTAATGAGCTGCTTTGACCTTGGACTGCCCTGAAGGTGAAGAATAAACCACTATTAAAGCTTCAATATCTGACCACTGGCCACCAGGGCGACTCCTCTGGTTGTATAGAAGTCTATGCTTCATGTGTTGAAGCTGCATTCTCTCTCCTGACCACCAGGGGGCTCCTCTGGTTGTATAGAAGTCTCTCTAGTGACTCTACTTCTCTTGATGTCTTCCCTCAGTAAACATGTAAACATGAGTTCATGTCTCAGTCTCTAGTTTCAAGTCTTCTTCTATACAGCCTGATGTCATCGTGGACCGGTGTTTGGGGACCCCTGATTTAGACCATGGAGCAGGTTTTAGGGGCGGGGCTACAGGTGATTGACAGGTCGACGACAGACCTACACGCCATCTCTACGTCACTCCCTGTTCTCTAGAACATCAAACCCTCGTCTCTGGCTCCACTCGGCCGCAGCGTGAGCCTCCGACCTTGACCTGGCCCTGGAGGTCACATACCTGAGGGCTTTGCCTTGAAGCAGCGGGCGACCTTGACCTGGCCCTGGAGGTCACATACCTGAGGGCTTTGCCTTGAAGCAGCGGGCGACCGCCACCAACACGGCGTGAGAGGAAAGTGGAAAGCTGCCGAGCCAGCGGCGTCCTGCAGCTCACAGCTCAGGATGCTCTGATCTCCTGTTGGGCTTCAACATCGGGACTCAACCACACAACAAGGATCCCCTTCTTATCGTCACCGTTACGTTACATCATGTTGAACACACAACAGCGAAGAAGAAATGATGATTATTGTCTTCATTCAAAAAAAATGAGAGAAAACACAAAAATATGGAAAAGGAACCGAGAAGCAGAACTGAGACCGGAGGGTTCCTTACAGCGTGACACCGCCACAACTGTTGTTGTTGTCTAAACCTAACTGTTGTTGTTGTTGTCTAAACCTAACTGTTGTTGGCGATCCATCGAAATTTAAATTTTAAATAAGAAATAAAATTCAGTTTCATTCTTGAAATCTCAGTGAACGACTTTAAGATCCACGAGTCTCTGGGCGGGAAACGTTGACCTGAAACACGAGGCTGCAGGACGACGAGGGAACCATTTATTATAGTTACAGCACCAGAGGGGGGGGGGGGGGGGGACGTCAACAACAGGTCCACATGGGGGGGCATCGATTCCTTTCGTCAAATTCACATTCAACATTATTTTTGTGTCCTTTAGTTAAAACGTTCATAGAAAAGCCGCAGCAGAGGAAGAATTCATCTTAAAAACATGTCGACTCCATTCTTTACTTTTAGGATGATTCAAATAAAAAGAAATTTAAAAACAAAATAAAACTGACAGGCGAGCTCTCAGCTGCCAGGAGAACCTCCTCCTCCTTTCACTTTGTGCTGGTTGTTCGTGACGTCATCGTGTCTCTGGGATTAAGGCATGACTGCCCCCTGGTGGCGGAGCAAGGCATGACTGCCCCCTGGTGGCGGAGCAAGGCATGACTGCCCCCTGGTGGCGGAGCAAGGCATGACTGCCCCCTGGTGGCGGAGCAAGGCATGACTGCCCCCTGGTGGCGGAGCAAGGCATGACTGCCCCCTGGTGGCGGAGCACCGCTCCTCCTTTTAGTTTAAGGACACAGAGACCCTGAGAAAGAGCTGCTGGAGGCCAGAGCGACGCCACCTACAGCCACAAAGCCTCCTCGGTTTCCTCAGGAACCCTCAGGAACCCCCAGGAACCACTAGGAACCACTAGGAACCCCCAGGAACCCCCGGGAACCACTAGGAACCACTAGGAACCCCCAGGAACCACTAGGAACCACTAGGAACCCCCAGGAACCCCCAGGAACCACCAGGAACCACCAGGAACCCCCAGGAACCACTAGGAACCACTAGGAACCACTAGGAACCACTTGAACCCCCAGGAAGCTGCTGAAGCACCAGGACGTGGACGTGAACAGTTTATTTGCGGCCCTAGCAGGCCTGAGACCTGGAGGCCAGCTTCCTCTCCCACTCCGCCTCCACCACTCTGTAGAGCTCCATGGTGGCTTTGGCGTCCTCCACAGAAGAGTGGCCCTTCTTCCCGGTCTGAGGACACAAAGAAAGAGAGAGGGAGAGAGAGAGAGGAGGGAGGGGGGGAGGGAGGGAGGGGGGAGGGGAGGGGGGAGAGTAAGACTCTGTACAAAACTTCTGAAGCTGGACCCTTTGAACCCGCCCACTCCACCAGCTTCCAGTCGGTCATGAGTCTCTTATTGGCTCGACCAATGACCGCAGATGGGCGGGGAGGAGACCACCGATCAGCCAATCAGCGGCAGGGGCGGGACTAAGTGCCCTATTGTCCCTATTGTCCCCCCTAAGGCCTCAAACCCTGAAGCCTCAGGGACTTACTGATGGCACACAAAAAAGATTATAAAATATATAAATAAATATTTATATATAAATAAATAAATATAAATATTTTAATATATTTGTAAATATATATTTATGTATATATGTATATATAAATATGTATATACAAGTATATAGAAACACTGTAATATATATATATATATATATATATATATAAATATGTATATATAAATAACATATATAAAAATATTTTTGGATTTGCATGTTTTCTGTCCAGCTGAATGAAGCTCCGCCTCTGGCGTTCGGCGTCCGGCCTCACCTGGATGTCCCGGTTGAAGATGGCCTTGGTGAGCCTCTTCAGCGAGGCGCACTCGGCCACGGCGAAGCCGGCCCTCAGGTTGAGCGGCGGCAGCCGGGAGGTGTCTCTGGTCAGGGCGGGGGGGTGCGAGTAGCCCAGCACCTTGAAGTCGTTGTGGACGGCGTGGCCGACCACCACCTTGCCCATGAGCAGCCGCAGGATCTGACAAGGGGCGAGAGACCACACCGGGAGGTGAGAGAGGGGGAGAGAGACAGAGACAGAGACAGAGAGAGAGGGAGAGAAACAGAGACAGAGACAGAGAGAGAAACAGAGAAACAGAGACAGAGAGAGAGAAACAGAGAGAGAGAGAGAAACAGAGACAGAGACAGAGAGAGAGAGAGAGAGAGAGAGAAACAGAGACAGAGAGAGAGAGAGAGAGAGAGAGAGAGAGAACAGAGAGAGAGAGAGAGAGAGAGAGACAGAGACAGAGACAGAGAGAGAAACAGAGAGAGAGAGAGCGCTGCTATGGCCTGAGACTGGCGGACATTTAGCAATATATTAAAAAAGTTGTCATTATATTCATAGTAAAATAAATACAATTAGAAAATATATATTACACATAAATAAATACAAATTTAAAATAAAATAATAAATAAATAAAATAATTTAGTTTTAAATAAAACATTCAAAATCAAATACATAAATAAATCCCGGCCATAAATAAATATCTGTGAGCGGCTGCGCGTCTGGTTTCCGTCTCCGTGTGTCCCTGAACGCCCCGCGGTGCACGCAGTGGAACGAGCCCCTCACCTCCCTCCGGGCCTCGGCGTACGGCGTGGCGTTGACGAGGTCGCAGCGCCGGATGCCGCTCCAGCGCGTGCGGTAGTCGGTGACGGGCACCGTGGGTTTGACGAACTTGTCGTACACCACGTCTCCGTCGTAGGACACCAGGCTGCAGCGGCCCAGCTGGCTGATGCTGCCCTTCGGGCCCGTGCCCACCATCTCGCAGTCCAGAGCCAGGTACTTGGAGGGGATTCCCGCCGCCGACGATTGGGCGGCGGCGGCGGGTTTGTGGCTGCACGACGGCGAGGGCTGCCGGGCGGCGGCGGCGGAGGCGCGGGCGGGGCGAGGGGTTGGCCGGCTGAAGCGTGGGCGACGGCGGCGGCGCGCCGCTGGGGCGTGGGGCAGACGGCGAGGGCCGCTGGCGCGGCGCCGGCTGGGGCGTGGGGCAGACGGCGGCGGCGGAGGCGGCGGCGGCCGGCCGGCGTGTGAACGTCGAGGCCGTGGAGGTCCACGGGCCGGCCGCGCGGTGCGGCGGCGGGAAACCCACGCCGTGCATAAAGTCGCCGTTTCGCCGCAGCGGCTCGTGGCGGTGGCGGGGCAGGGGGGGGGGTCCCGGGAAGCCCTGGTGCTGCCACGGCTGGACCCGGTGCTGAGGCCCCGCGTGCCTCCCCCGGTTCCCCCTCGGGGGGCGCCGCCACGGGGCCTCGCTGCTGTAGCACAGGTTGAGAGAAATGTTGGACATGTTGGACATGTTGGACGTGTTGGACGTGGTCACGGAGGACGTGGGCCGCGCCGCCGTCCCCGGGGCCGACACCTCGTCCTCTGGAGACTCGTTTGTATCGGCAGACATCAGCCTGAATGTATCGCCCTGCGAGGAGGAGGAGGAGGAGGAGGAGTCATTATCACATTCTGGCTTGAACGTGTAACTTCTATATTATAACCACAGACATGCAAACTAAAAAAAGAAAAAAAAAAAAAAAAGAGAGGTACTTGAACGCATCAGCATTTCAAAATATCTTAAACACCTGACAAACAAAAACAGCTGTGCGTTCCTTTAGTGCACGTTTCGTGCCATCACCAGGAATGTGGACAGCAGCAACCGAAACTCGTCTCTATAGCAACCCAGTAATCAAACTACAGACAACATGGCCGGCATGTTCACATTCAAAAAACTCATCAGGAACAGTGAAATGGGTTCATCCTACTGCTGCTTCCAGGGCCGTTTAACACACACACACACACACACACACGGTGAACGGTGCATGATAACAAACATAGGACACAACGATAAACATGCAGTTCAATAATAGATAAATAAGCTAAACAAACATTAAAACAAGTGTATATATGATATATATGAATAGTGTTGCGTGTGTGTTTTCTAATCAGTAACACAAGCAGCACAATGTGTGTCTGAGATGAAAGAACCACCTCGGACATCTCCTCACACGTCGTAACCTAACACGGCTCGAGTGACAACAACAACAACAACAACAACAACAACAACAACAACAACAACAACAACACATTAACGTCATTATCACATTTCTACTCACGTTATTTACGAGCTGATGAAGCACAACTACAACAAACAAGTTAAATCCACAAGTGAAGTCTTAAGTCGGCTCGTATATTTAAAGAACGAGACTGTCGCGACAGCGGCGGTGCTTTACGTTAACCTCCCGCTCAGCGTTAGCTCGCGGCGCGCTGCCTGCCGTTACTATGCCAACTCCATGGCAAGCGGTTTGCCGGAAAGGAACGCTTCTCGACGTAAAAATCTGCGTTTGGGAACACGCGCCGCGTCGATGGCGTCGGGTTCCCTGCGGGGAACATGTCTGGAATTAACTTTTTGAAACAGGGAGAACAAACACAGACCTACTCGCAGCCATTGTGAAGCGCGCGCTACTTCCTGCTCGCCAACTGTCAATTTCCGGGGTCGTGCTGCCTTCAGGGACAGCACCAGTAATTGTAATTAGCAGTAATACTTTATTCGACATAGCTCTGGTTGTAACTTGTATGTATTGCGTTATAAACGTCTCCCATTATAATAAATTGACTTAATTTCGTAAATAGCTCGTCCGTCGACCATGTATAAAACTCAAAACACAAATCAACATGAAGCGATAAGCCACATCTTCTTCTAACCGTAATTAATGATTTCTGACGTAAATCCGAGCTTCTGCCCCCAGTTGGGGAAACGGGATTGACGGGGAGCACGTGAACGCATTCCACCCGTGAGCTAATGCTAATGCTAACCCACAGCTCACAATCTGCTCCTTAAATACTGACGTTCAGCTCCGCGCGTTTGTTCGGACTTCGTATATATGTTTATATATATATATATATTTTAAATGTATGTACTTGTATGTAAATGTATGTATTTTCAATGCACTTTAAAACAAAATATTTTTAAAATAAGAAGTGCATAAAAAAATATATATATATATATATATATATATATATATATATTTTTATATTTATAATTATATCTGTGTAGCCTTTTATTGTTCGTACAATTATGTATATAATTATATTTTGTATATAAATACACACAATATTTAAGTGAAATCAAATTTAAAAATGATATAGGTTTACATATATCCGAACTGCAAACATTTAAATAATCAGAACGTCAGATGTTTCGAGAAGCAGAGGGATCAGTCCATGTGGAGGAAAATAAAAAGTGGATGACATTTTTATATATATATATATATATATATAAAAATTTCATATATTTTCAATGCACTTTAAAACATAAAATATTTTTAAAATAAGAAGTGCATAAAAATTGTTTTTATATATATTATATGTTTATAATTATATCTGTGTAGCCTTTTATTGCTCGTACAATTATGTATATAATTATATTTTGTATATATATATATATATATATATATATATATATATATATATACAATATTTAAGTAAAATCAAATTTAAAAATGATATATGTTTACATATATCAGAACTGCAAACATTTAAATAATCAGAACGTCAGATGTTTCAAGCAGAGGGATCAGTCCATGTGGAGGACGCGGCCGCCCTCTGCTGGACAGACGTCAAACTGCAGCTCCAAACATGACGTATTGTACATGAATGATGCAGCAGTGCGTCTTGGACGTGGTGAGAGGAGGCAACTGTAATCGACAATTATTAGTCTTCACAACAGAGTCTATCTAACATTCATATGCACGTTCTGTACTCACGCGTGCGTGTGTATGACGTGTACTCACACGTGTGTGTGTGTGTGTGTTTTCTCTTCTCTTCCATCATAAGTGTTCTGTTTGTGCAAAGTAAAGCCAGTAAGTCCCCGAGGGTTCAGGGTTTGAGGCCTTAGGGGGGACAATAGGGGGAATAGAGCCCTTGGTCCCGCCCCTGCCGCTGATTGGCTGATCGTTAGTCTCGAGACTGGAGCTCCAGCTCCTGTAGCTCTTTCTCAGGGTTCGTGCTTTGTGTCCCGAAAAAAAAGAAGAACAAATTTGGAGGAATTATTTAATTTTTTTTTTTTTATTATTTCTTCTTCTTCAGGTGAAAGCTGTCAGGTGAACGTTTATCCCCCAGAAGACGAGTCGTAGATCTTAACGTTGTTCGCTGAGATTTCAAGAACGAAACAGAATTTTATTTCTTTTTTAATAAAAATAAAAAAGGGATGTTTACAATTTTAATAAAAATGTTGATGGATCGCTGAAGTCGTTGGAATTTATTGTCTGAGGATAGTGAAGAGTTTAGGAGGACCGGTAGGTTTAGACAACAACAACAACAACAACAACAACAACAGTTGTGGCGGTGTCACGCTGTAAGGAACCCTCCGGTCTCAGTTCTGCTTCTCGGTTCCTTTTCCATATTTTTGTGTTTTCTCTCATTTTTTTTGAATGAAGACAATAATCATCATTTCTTCTTCGCTGTTGTGCGTTCAACATGATGTAACGTAACGGTGACGATAAGAAGGGGATCCTTGTTGTGTGGTTGAGTCCCGATGTTGAAGCCCAACAGGAGATCAGAGCATCCTGAGCTGTGAGCTGCAGGACGCCGCTGGCTCGGCAGCTTTCCACTTTCCTCTCACGCCGTGTTGGTGGCGGTCGCCCGCTGCTTCAAGGCAAAGCCCTCAGGTATGTGACCTCCAGGGCCAGGTCAAGGTCGCCCGCTGCTTCAAGGCAAAGCCCTCAGGTATGTGACCTCCAGGGCCAGGTCAAGGTCGCCCGCTGCTTCAAGGCAAAGCCCTCAGGTATGTGACCTCCAGGGCCAGGTTAAGGTCGGAGGCTCACACTGCAGGAGATTTTATTTTTTAATAAATTTGCAAACATGTCTACATTTCTGTTTTTTTCCAATAACCCTTTCAGGAGCGCAATAGAGGAGATCCCTCTACAGGATGGATAGAACAATAGACCAGATGAACAATAGATGTCATGAGACCAGATGAACAATAGATGTCATGTGACCAGATGAACAATAGATGTCATGAGACCAGATGAACAATAGATGTCATGAGACCAGATGAACAATAGATGTCATGAGACCAGATGAATAGATGTCAGGTGTCTCGGAGCGGCTGCATCGTACAGGACCAGCTCTTCTCACCTCCGGATCCCTGCAACGGCACGCTGGAGAGGAGTCTTGTTCCACCATCAGGTGTTCCACCATCAGGTGTTCCACCACCAGGTGTTCCACCATCAGGTGTTCCACCATCAGGTGTTCCACCATCAGGTGTTCCACCACCAGCCCCAGACCGTTACCTGGTGGGGAGGAGGACGTTGAAGAAACGTGTGTCCATATTGGACAACCCGGACCACCCTCTCCACCGCCTCCTAGAGGGACAGAGGAGCACGTTCTCAAACCGCTTCGTCTCGCTTCGCTGCCATAAGGAACGCTACATGAGAACATTCCTGAGGAACGCTACAGGAGAACATTCCTGAGGAACGCTACAGGAGAACATTCCTGCCAACGGCCATGAGGCTCTATAACAAAGCACCTCTTGCCAGAAACTAGTGCAATAACTCACTACATATTCACATTCATACTTACACTGTGTTGATATGCACTGCACACATTTCATTTACACTAAACACATACTTTGCACGCTGCCTATATTTTATTTTAAATTGCTGAATTTGCATATATGTTGTATATATATTTATATATTTTATATTTCACTTTGTATACTTTATGCACAGTCACTTTCTTCTTTCTTATATTTTATTGTGTTTAGTTTATTGGTGCTACTGTGTCAACAAATTTCCCCTTGGGGAATAATGAAGTATATTTCTATTCTATTCTATTCTATTCTATTCTATTCTACCTGGGACCAGGCCACGGTTTCCTACGGGGAATCGCTTTGGACTGGACCACGAAGACGTTGGTATGGACCGGCCCGATGCCATGGACACGTGACCGCTGTGGAGGATCTCGAAGGGTTTCCTTACTGGTGAGCGGACCTGAGCCCTCAACACGCTGCTGTCCGCTCCCTCCCTCTGTGCTCTGGGGACTCCGGAGCAGAACAACGCTTCATGGACTCTGGGTTTATAGACGCTAGAAGCCCCCTAGTGGTCAATACCCTGGATGGCAGCTTCCGGGCACGGGATTGAGGTTTCATACCTAGCCTTACCACACACTTTGAGAATAGGTCCCCCACTCTGACCACGTCCACAACAATAACAACATATGTACATTTACATTACATACAAAATGTCTGCAACTTCAAAACGCCGAATCTGGCTGAAGATTGACAGGTTTGCAGCTATAAAATATATCTTTTTAAATGGCATCTCCGTGTAAAAGACGTTACACTCATGGCAGCTGAACGGTTTCTCTCCTGTGTGCATCGTCATGTGACTATTTAAAGTTCCCGTCTGTGCAAGATGCGTCACACTGTGAGCAGCCGAAGGGTTTCTCTCCTGTGTGAATAGTCATGTGACTATTTAAAGATCCCGTATGTGCTAAAGTTGCTTCACACTGTGCACAGCTGAAGGGTTTCTTTCCTGTGCGAGTTATCATGTGTCTCTTTAAAGCTCCCCTCCTCTTAAAAGACGTGTTACACTCGGAGCAGCTGAAGGGTTTCTCTCCTGTGTGGATTCTCATGTGTCTCTTCAAAGCCGACTGACAAGGACATCGTTTCCCACAACCAGAGCAGCGTGATGGTTTCTCTCCAGAACTACATGTTGAGTCACTGACATGAACGTCATCATTATTCAGAGTTCAAACCTGACTGAGGATCTCTGGTCTCCTTCCAATCAACAGTCATCAGTAGGCTTATTGTACATCTCAGTGGTACACATTGTACTGTACATCTTAGTCTAAAAAAGTACAGTACAAAGTACAATATGTACCTCTGAGATGTACATTAAAGAGTACGATATGTATCTGAGGCGTATACAGTAAAAAGTACATGATGCACCTCTGAGGTGTATCCAGTGAAAAGTATGAACGTGTTTAAGTACCTGTAACTCCACCTCAGTACATGATGTGAATACTTCCTCCAGAACTGGGTCCATCAGGTTAAAGTGATGAACTAGGAGAACCCACCTGCTCGACGGACCCGGACTTCCGGGTTGAGCACGGCGTGCAGCAGCTTCCGGTTCCGCTCGGCCTCGTCCTTTGATCGACACAGCTCCTCCTCGTACTCCGACATGGCTCCTTCGAGCAGCCCGCAGATCTCCTGCGCAGCCGCAGTGAGCCGCTGGTGGACTAGCCGGGTCAGCATTTGGGCTTCAGACATGTCCACGAGCTCAGAGACGTTTCCTCCAGACAGCTCCGGGAACACGCGCCGCTCACTCGGCTCCGCTCGGCTCCGCTCGGCTCCGCTCGGCTCCGCTCGGCTCCTGCTCGCTCGCTGACGTCATGAGCTCCGCAGGACACGAGGACACAAACCGGACGTTTCCACTGAAGCGGATCAACAGTCTCTCGGACCGGGTCACGTGGACCGGGTCACGTGGACCGGGTCACGTGGGCACCGTGGGCGATGAAACGCACCGTGTCGTCGCTGCGTCTCGCGCCGTGTGACCCAGTTCCGTCTTCGTCTGGTCGCCAATGGCTAAATGCCCGGATGAGACTTGCTCCCGCCCATTTATCGAGGAAGACTGGTCCCAGAATGCATTGCGCACCAGCGACAGAGAACAACGGCGGATAAGAAACTCAGAAAGTTGACGTTTTCTAAAACCTCCTGTAGTCACGGGATGTAATGTGAGGATGTTTTAACACTTAATTCTTATTTAACTATACCAGTGTCGTTTTACTTTTGATTGAATAGTTTGCAATTATATATTTATAATATACATAAATATATGTATACACAATATATATATATATATATATATATATATTAAACGGTTTATTTAGATATACACACACAATGGTTCATTATATTTAACAGGGTTCTTACACATTTTGACCAATGATTTCCATGACTTTATACCAAATTTCCATGACCAAACAAACAATTTAGTAAATATTGCGTATTGAAAGCGTACTCCGGCTTACATTTTAAGCAGCTTTCTTAAAAAAAAAAAAAAAGAAATCGGCGTAAATGAACACGTGATAACAAATTTCCATGACTTTTATGATTTGAGTTTTCCAGGCCTGGAAATGACCATTTTAAAATTCCATGACTTTTCCAGGTTTTCCATGACCGTACGAACCCTGATTATAGCACTTAAGGTTGTTCAGTCTCAATAAAGAAAACATTTTTTTTTTCAGCCATTTTTTGCGATGAGTCTGAAAAACTCAATTAAAAGTTTGTATAAATTAAATGAAAACATAAAGCACCAGTGACTTAATTGTACCTCTTTATTCAGTCTCACAGGAATCTTCACACCTCAAAGTGTCATCGGACTTCATTTAAAACATTCCAATATAAAAGAAATTACACATTTCTGAATCGCTCTATTTACAAAGACTTTACATTCGTTGACATCTGGTTGTTGGTTCACCGCCGAGGTCCGAGCAGCCGAGCAGTTCATCTCAGGCACTCGGACGTGTTCAACGGCTCGCGAGCAAAAGGAATATTCACGGGCAAAAATCATAAATAGCTTTTGCATTCGGCAGCAATCAAACGGAGCTCATTCATCACTGGAAGACTTGCGCACACACACACACACACACACACACACACACACAGTTTGTACACACAAAGGCTTATCAATAAATACAAGCACTTACATTTATGTCAAGTTTCCCAGGAATGTAACAACAATGTGCAACGAGGTTGCAACTACAATAAAGATTTAAAAAAAAGAAAAAAAGAATAAAGGGTGGGGGGGGTTGTCGTGGTGCGTTCATGCACTCCTGCAGGTTTCTGGATGTTCAAACACTGACCTGCTGGTCACACACACATTTTAAATGGGGATTTAACCGAGAGGAGAATTAAACTTGAAGTTTAAACTTGAGTGGAATAAAACCGAGAATCGGATAGACGAGAAATTAAAATAAAATAAAAAGGCGTGAAATGTTCGGCTTCTTCTCATATAAAGACGTAATTAAATTAGAAAGAAGAAGCAGAGACAAGACCGGCGCACTCTGCTGCCGCCAAGAGGAACAACAGCTAAATACGCAAGTCTGCAAATGGGTTTTAAAAGAAAGTGAAAGAAATAAAACGACAGGAACGGGTTCCTGATTTAGTGTTTCCCGAAAAAATAAATAAAAACGTGCTACATGACATTTGGCGACGCGGTCCGAGAGGTAGCCGCTCAGTGATTGGCCGGTTTCTCCGTGCTGCTGGGCGGAGTCAGGATGGTCCCGAAGGCGACGGGCGACAGCTGGCGGTCGAGGCTGTCGAGCTGACGGTCCTGACACTTAGTCTGAAGGGGGAACAAGTCACATGATCAGAGACCGACCAATCAGTGGTCAGATCAACAGGAGAGACCGTAATGTTAGCAACATCGCTAACGGCTCAGCTATACAAGGGTGCGTTCAGGCTCTGCTCAGTGAACACGAGGACTGAAGGTAAATGATCGTGTTTTCATGATGCATTCAGGCTCTAGTTCAGTGGTGAAAACGCTTAAAATATATGTTAATATTATACAAAATAATGTTTTCATCAAATTGAGGGAAATTGCCACATACAATAATATTACATATTTATTTTAAAAGACCAACTTTTTAAAATTATTTTCTCCACATCAAGAAACTGAATTTGATTTTAAACAAATATATATATATATGTTTTTTTTTTTTCCTTCTTCTTTTTGTAATATACACACACTGTAAAAAATTGTCTGGAGAATAAAAATATTTGTGTTAGTGACAATTCAGTTGTCACTAAATTTTGAGTTAACTTTAAAATATATACATTTACTAACCTTTTTTCCAATTATTTTCTCCATATTAGAGACTGAATTATATCTATATATTTTGCTCTTCGGTGATATAATATTTAAACCTTTTCAGTTCAACATTGACCTCCCTGTAAAGAAGCGTTAGACGTGTTTAAGTTTCTTTCCTGGCCGTCGTATTTTTAAATGGTAGTTTTGAGTGTGACGGTGGAACGGCCTCCTCTCATTGGCTGCGTGTGCCGATGAAACGGCCTCCTCTCATTGGCTGCGTGTGCCGATGAAACGGCCTCCTCTCATTGGCTGCGTGTGCCGATGAAACGGCCTCCTCTCATTGGCTGCGTGTGCGTCGCTCACCAGCAGCTCCAGGTAGGACACGTGTGTCTGGATGTTGTGCCGGGCGTCGGCTCTCACTTTGGGGAAGCTCTTGAGCTGCGGGGGGGCCTGGAGGCGGAGCTCCTCCATGAAGGGGCTCATCCAGCGGACGCACGGGAACACGCCCTCCCACGTCAGGCCTGAGGGGGACAGAGAGGCAGCTGTCAGACGGGCCCTGAACGCATCACCGAGTTCCTATCTCTATCCATCTACAGGGTTCTTACACATGTGGGCCGATGGATTTCCATGACGTTAAACCAAATGTCCACGATCAAACTGAAATCTCGGGATAAACATGAAAAATGTAGAACATGTTGCGCATTGAGAGCGTGTGCCGGCTTATATTTTGAGCGTCTTTCTTTAAAAAAAAAAAAAAAAAAAAAGAATTATTTAAAAGTCGGCGTAAAAGAACACGTGATTATAACACACTTCCATGACTTTTCCAAAACTTTTATGATTGAAGTTTTTTCCATGACTTTTCCAGGCCTGGAAATGACCATTTTACAATTTCATGACCGTACGAACCCTCTATCTATCTATCTATCTATCTATCTATCTATCTATCTATCTATCTCTCTCTCGACTCACCGGAGACCTTGTGCACCACGTGGAAGGAGGAGAAGTGGCAGAAGGCGGCCGCTGCCAGGACGCTGTAGTTGAAGTCCAGAGCGTTGATGTCCAGTATGCACAGGTCCAGCAGCTGCAGACAGAGGTCAAAGGTCAGCACCACGTCTCCCCCTGCCCCCCCCCCCTCAGCCATCAGGTGAGCCTACCTGAGTGATCTGGATGTACGTCTCCTGGGAGAACTGCGGCACCAGGAAGTCGTCGGGGTCCGTCTGCGCGTCCACCTGGGCGTACAGCTTCAGCCACGAGATGGGCGTCTCGGGGCAGAGGCTCCAGTTCAGCGCCTGACCACAACAACAACAACAACAACAACAACACATTAATACCTCCTCACACTGCAGCAGTGTTGTTCATCATTGTTGTTGTTGTTTTGTTACCTTTAGGATGTGCATCTCGGTGCGCTGGATGTCCCAGATGTCACACGCTCCGTCTGTGACGTACGCAAAGTCTATGATCTTAGGAGGGTAGATCTCCTGGAGGAGGAGGAGGACGGTTATGAGGAGGAGGAGAACTTGAGGTGTGATTATAACATGAGAGAGAAGAAGAATGGCGAGGAGGAAGAGGAGGGGGCTCACCTCTATCTTTGCGGCGATGAAGAGCGCCGAGATGCCGATGAGCTGCAGGTAGTCCTTGTTGACGTTCTCCTGCGTCAGCATGAAGCGGTCGAAGAAGTCCTGAGCCAGGTAGGCCGTCTGCCGGTGGAGCGAGTACACCTCGCACACCTGACACGCGCACACACACACACACACACACACACACAGGTCAACGCGGGCCTCAGGGGGCGGGGCCTCAGGGGGCGGGGCCTCAGGGGGCGGGGCTCACCTCCAGCAGCCAGTCCAGCAGGATGGCCCTCATCTTGGGCTGCAGCTTGGGGTGGCGCTGCAGGTAACTCTGGTCGTGGACGTACTTCAGCTCCTTGTTGAGCATCTTGATCCACACGTCGTCAGAGCTCGCCCAGCTGGGGGGGGGGGGGGGTTAGGAGGCGACCATCTTGGTTTCACATGACCAACTACACTAATACAACCCGTCACGCACAGACCAGAGATGGATACACACACACACACTGACCTGAGACACACACACTGACCGTAGACGCACACACCTACACTGACCTTAGATATACACGCACACACTGACCTGACACACACTGATCTGAGAAACACACACATACACTGACCTGACACACACACACACCGACCTGAGATACACACAGACACACACCTGAGGCGGGGGATGGGGGAGGCCTTGATGAAGAGGTTCTGGAACCGGTACTGCTTGAATCCGGCCGGGTCTGCCGGCTCCAGCTCCTTGTGGGGCGTCTCGATGAGGACGCACGGACTCACGCCATCCTCCGACCAACACGGCTGAGAACACGCACAAAAACACACAATAAGTATTCAACCAGTCACTGACCTCCATCAACTAAATATAAAACTAATGACCACAACACGTCGTCACTGTGTCCGTAAATGTCTTTATTACCGTTTAGATGTATTTATAGGACATAAAGTCAAAGTGTTGCTGCTTATAACCGTGTTAAAAACAGGCCAACTGGCGCCCCTTGTGGTGGAAAGCAGACACTACAGGCTCCTGACGATCACACAGATCACATTTATTACAATAAAGTCCACGCAGCCAGTTTGAGCCGCTTCAGTCACGCTGCTGATCGCACATGGAGGAGAAAACGGGACGCAAATAACAACAAGAAACGGAAAAAACAAACAAAGGATTTTATATGTAAATCAGGAGAATAACAAAATGGACGCTCAACATTGAAAAGAGGGAAACTAGCCAACAGACGCTCAGGAAAGTAGAGTTTAGACAGAGGGAGGGACACACAGATAATACACTAGTCACACGTCAGTCTTATCACACACACACACACCTGTATTTCGTAGCTTTGTTTCTTGGCAGCCGGCTGCAGCTTCTTCTTGGAGGGCTGAGGGAGGAACACGTAGCCGGTGAGTTGATGCCAGCAGACGGATAGGAATATTAATATATGGAATAAAACCACACACACCTCTGGTTTCCTCCTCTTCAGCGGGGCTCTGGCCGTCGGCTCCAGTGCGTTGGAGTCTCTGGTTTGCAAAGTGATGCGGCCGCTGCAGTGGGATCAATACGTCAGCGTCACGCCGGTCACTCAACGGGGATCACAAAATCACTGGGACCAACTAAAACCACTAAGAGGAGTTCTCCCTGTGCTCACCTGCGTCTGGACATCATGTCGAGTGAAGTTATGGCTCTGAAACAGAGAAATAGAAGAAAAGTTAAAATCAGATATTAAAATATATATATATATATATATATATATATATATATATATATATATATATATATATATATATATATATATATATATATATATATATATATATATATATATATATATATATATATATATATATATATACACACACGTAAAAAGAAAAACTCCTCAGAACCTTAAATAAACGCTCTAACACTGGTATGAAGACCCAGCTGGATGTGGCCAGTCCTGGGCCCCAAGAACCCACCAGTCTACATGTTGGGGGTCACTGGTGTGTGTGAGGTCAGATGAGACCAGAACCAGTAACTAAGAGCCCACTGTGGACCAGGACCATCGCATGTGGATCCTGGAGCCCACAGGGGCCTCCACCGGACCAGGACCATCGCATGGGGCCCACCGTTAGCTCGTGGTAGCTCGTGAGCAGCCAGGAGACCAGGAGCTCCACACGCCCGGTACCGGTGGTTCTACCGGGCTGGAGCTCACGCGGGAGCTCCGTGGGGGTCATGATGTTATGACCCGTTATTATAACAGTTATAATCGTTATAACCGTGGAACAGTCGTGTCTCCCGAGCCCGCGGGTTTCAGCTAGTCGCGACTCGGTGGAGGGGGGCCGCTGCTTTCACTCGATTTCAAACAAAAAAAAGGCCAAACTGCTTCGTTTAAACCCAAAAGCATCGCCTCCGGTACCGAAGGGGACATGTGGGGGAAACATTGGTGGGATTTTAATGCGGGAAAACGCACAAATATGGACTTTATTTAGCGGGATCGAAACTCAAAGACGCGCCAATTTCCGCAGCTCCGGAGCGGGAGGATCCGAGTCGGCGGCTTTTGGGGGGAAACCTCGAATAAACCACTTTAAACACGGCGAACTACTGGATTAAAGTCTTGGGAACACCGGACCAGAACCAGAACCTTGAGAAGAGCTTATTAAAGCGGGTAAAGCGAGACCACCATGAGGCGGAAAAATACTCTTTTTTTTTTTCCTTTTTTTAAATATGGCCTCCTCGCTGGTCCGGTTTCAGGAGCCGGAGCGCGTCGAGAGAAGAAGATATTTAATATAAAATAACTCGATGGAGGCACGAAGAGAGGATTAAAGTACCAAAGTGCTACAAGAATACACGTATGAGTGTCCAGGTCTCGCTCGGGCTCTTACCTCCTGGGGGATCAGAGGATGAATGCATCAGCTGTGGTGGCGCCGGCGCCAATCCTTATATCCGCGTCGGCCCCCTGCGCATGCGCACACAGTGCGTCCCCCCGCTTTCCACAAGAAACGCGCTAAATGAAGACTTGTTCACGCGCACGAGCGACGCCGAGGTGTTCGTATCGTGATTACGTCACTCCTCTCCGTTAAACGGAGCCCGTTAACCGGGTGTTTGTCTCCCCTTCACTTACGTTCATTCGTGACGGACGGTCCCGGGGTGGTTTTTCTTATTTTTAAGTAAAGCGACACTTTCCGGTCGTTCCGGTTAGACTTTGACGACTCGGTACGAGCGGAGAAGTCGCCTAGCGACGGTGGCGCGCGATAATGCGTTGGCTTAACAGGGTTGTCTTGCCTTATTTTAGGCGGCATCGGAGCCTCTTCCGGGTGAGTCCCGCTGCAGGGCGGGGCCTCCGAGGCCTCGGGCCAATGGGAGGGCGAGCTGCGAACGGCGCGTGCTTCCTCGCAGAATGTAAACACAGAGAGCACGTGGGCTGCTGTCAAACAGCCGGTAGAGAATACTGCGGCCGATCAGTGGCGTTATATTATTGTTATTAACTGGTATGTGGAGGTACCAACTTCTTGCTGATTATTATTATAATCATTATAATAATAATAATAATAAATATTATTACTGTTATTTTTATTATATTATTGTTTTTATTATAAAAAAATGGTTAGCATTTTTAATAGTAATATTTTTTATTATATTGTTATATTTTTTTTAAGTGCTTATTTTTTCATTATTTTGTTGCTATATTCCTGTGATCTATATTCCTTTTCATTCAACTGTTTGGTTTATTAATATCATTATTGTTGATGTTATTATATTATTATTAGTTGTGTTGCTATATTCTTGTTTTCTATATTCCTTTGCATTTCACTGTTTTTTTTACTGCCCACGTTGCACCAATGAAATAATAACAGATAATTGTGTCACAATATAAGTAAACAGAAACCTGTATTTATGAACTAACGTTTCCAGTTTCTTTCCCCTGTGACTTTTTTTTTATCCCGTATCCGTGTACAAAACTTGTTATTTTAAAACGTACTGAATATAATTTAAAGAGAATTTTCTACGGCCTGAAAACAAAGAACAAAAGAAGATTCACTTGTTAATTTTTAGGTACAAATGGGCATCTTATAAAGAATAATTTATATTAATATGATGCAATAATCAATATTTGTGCTACTGCTTTAGGCCTACTACATACATAATATATATTTTATGACTCACTGTAGAGTGAAAATAGAAAATGTGCTTGCGGCCGAATATTATAAAATAAATTAACCTGAATGGTTTTACGGCAGCTACCCTTCACTCAAGTGAAAGTCTCATTACTATAATGTACTAACGCTCCATTTTAACTAAAAAGCGTTGAAAATATTTCTACAGTAATAGTGAAACAAATATATATATATATATATATATATATATATATATATATATATATATATATAAAATATAAATATAAAAGAGTAAAGAAGGAAAATAGTTGCTAATGTTGGCTTTTGGCACAATAAACACATTTAATGTTGAATCCGTCGCCCAGGGAAACATTTCTACCTCTTTCATTTACTAAATAAATAGCAATTCCACTTACTTTGTATATTATTTTTATATTTCTACATTTACAAAGCAATCATTAACCTGCAGCTGCCAAACTAAAGTTAAGTATTTATCCTAATATTTATTTGTGGAATGCAGTAATACCTCAAATAAAACTAGCAATATATATGTAATCGTCACATGACCTCCACCAATAAACAAACAGAGACGATAAGCTGGGAAAACATTTATTATTATTATTTGTATTATTAGGCTAATGAGATCACATGTATTAACATAACAGAACAGATGACCTCACTGATAATTAGCTTTTATTCAGTTTTTTTTACATGAGAACAAGTGAATTGATCAAACATCCAAAAAACAAAGATGGAGACCAGTTATGTTGATAAATAAAAAAGTTAACCCTATAATTCCTAAACCTTTTTTTCCTTTTATTTTGGCAAAGTGCTGTAAATATTCCAGTAAACTATACCAAAAAAAAGTGTTTAACACGCAGTGAAAGATAAAATAATACAAATAAAACGGCAAAAAAATATTCTTCACACTTTTCTTTTTTCTTAAAACAAACCAGAGAAAAAGAGTTTTGCTACATCATCCTGGTTCATGTTGAGTTATGAAATAAAAACTACACTTGGTGGGCGCGTCATCAGAGTGTATATATATATATATATATATATATATATATATATATATATATATATATATATATATATGCATAGCTGGTTTCTGTTGTTTTTTTACTCTGGACGCCCACACAAAACAAAAAAGAGTTCAAGTTCTTCGCGATGTCTTTACATTTCCACCTGGAAGGCACGAGATCCACAGATTACGAGGCTTTGAACCAACAAAAACAAAAACATGACAAATCCCTGTTAGCTTGATGACGGAGAGACAAACTGAAAAAAAGGATAAAAAACAAAAGGCTCACGTCGGAAAGTTTTACCTTTAAAAAAAAACATTTCTTTAGAAAACAACGTTGTCTGTGATTGCAAAGCTCAGATATTATTTAAAGAGCTTCTTAATAACGCTGGAGATTTAGAAACCACACTGTAAAAAAATACTAAATCATTGTTTTAATTATTGGCAACAAAAAAAGGAAGATAAATGATGAAGTCAGGAATAAAATGTTAAAATCAAAAAACAAATTTCACAGGCCAGAATTAGGAGGATAAATATCAAATGTAACATCTTTTAAAGTCACAATTATGAGATCATGAATGATTTTGACTTCCCCAACATGCATTAACATCATTATTCCGTGAGGCGCTTCGGCCTCGGCTCGACTCTCCAGAGCCCCGAGGACCGTTCAGAGTTAAACAACAGAATACAAAATAAAAACAATTATAATTATAAACTAGTGAAAAGATTAAAAAGATCATTGCTACTTTTTTGGGGGTTTAAATATTTTTAACAGTTTAGCAAAAATGTAACCAAGTTAAAAAACAGAATAAAAGTACATTTAAAAAGTATTTCTGATGTCAATTAAAAACCGTTTCCGTCCATCTCGATGGATTTTAAAACAGTCAAACAGACTTTTTTTTTTTCAGTCGTGGGACCGAAACAAGACACAACATTTTTTTTAAATTACAATTTATTTCTCAAACATTTTTCTCTGGGACGGAGCTGAACCAAAGCGATGAAACGTCAGCCATCAAGTATAAATCTGCATTGTTTGTTTCCTAGAGAGTAAAGGTGATCGGTTGAGACCCTGAGAAGTGGACGCAGACTCTTCAACAATAAAGGATCAAAACTCCTTTTTCATTTTCTTTTGTTTTCCAACACAACTCTACAACCATGCAACACATCGCACACGAACATGATCAAACATACGAGAGATAACACGCATATATACCGACTTCATACTGATATGTAATTTGTTTTTTTCTTTTCAAAAAATATTTTGGAATTTTTTTAATAGTTTTTAAAGTTTTTAAATACATTTATTTTTGTGTTTTCTTTTTTAAACATTCCTATTCATCTCAAAGCTACCGTTAAAACAAGGCCTTTAGTGATATTCAACCCAGTATTTATTTGTTTTCCTATTTTTTTCTTTAAAAAAAATATTGTGAAAATTACTGAATTGAGAGGTCGGAAGCAGGTTCAGCCGGCGGCGCGGGACGAACGTCGTTTACCAACTTAAGGGGCAGAACAACCCTCAAAAGGACCAGAACAACCCAAAAAGGGCCAGAGCCATCCTTAAAGGGCCAGAGCCATCCCATCGAGATGCTCCACCACTGTGGGAACACAGCAATCTGGTTCTAAGAGTGTCAGGTGTCATAAAACAAACAAACTGATGGTACCAGCTGGTTTCTACATTTAATATTTAAAAAGTTTGTACGGCAACGAACTTCCATAAAGTTGGAGGACTCAGCCGGCCGATATCGAAGCACCAAGGGGCGATATATCCCGCCTTCACAATCTGTAGGGCTTTAAACACCCAAAACACTAGATACTACATTTCCCATGATGCAACAGTCTGGTGTAGAGCGACGTCTTAAGCGTTACAAAAGTCGTCTTCGAACTCATGGGACTTGACGAGCGAGTCGTACTTCGACTTTGACGCCGTCCTTAATTAACCGTTTTCCACTGCGGCCTTCTGGGAAACGTAGGAACTCGCCATCTTGTAGGTAAAAAAAAAAAAAGACTGGACTATTTGAGGGGATTTGTCCTTTAAAAGTTTTGACTCATTGCGTCACAACTTTCCTGCCGACGAGCACAACGTCACTACCGTCGTGATGACATCATCGTGATGACATCATCGTCACGACCCGCCGAGCTCAATGAACCTGCCGCCGAGTAAAGTGACCTACAGCATTGATTCTACTCATTAAGTTGTCCAAGAAGAAGAAGAAGAAGAAGAAGATGTGGGACACGTGATGACCTTTTTCTTTTCATCAGGATGAAGATGGATGGATGAAGGAGGACGAAGAGGATGAAGAGGAGGAAGAGGAGGAACCCCACCGGCCACATGAGCTGATAGAATAAAAAATAAAAACATCACAAAGCCACTTTCCCTAATTCACCGTCCAATCAGACTCGAGGTCGGGGTGTAACTGGTGGCTGGTGACGCGTTGCTGGTGTAGAGTTCAGAGGTGGCAGGAGGAGGAGGAGGAGGAGCAGGAGGAGGAGGAGCAGGAGGAGGAGGAGCCTCAAAAGTTGAGGTGCCTCTGGCTGGGCTGGTGCAGGTGGGCGGAGCTTCCCCTGGGCGGCCGCAGCAGGTTGAGGCGCCGCAGCGCGTTGCGGCTCAGCGGCGGGCCGCGCTGCCCGTCACGCGGCTGCAGGCCGGAGGAGCGGGAGGAGAGCGCCGCGGCGTAGCACGCCGAGTGGAGCGAGGAGCGCCGCGGGACGGACGCCACCTCTGGCCTGCAGGGGGGGGTGAACATGTTCTGGTACTTTAATAATTACAATTTAAAGCTAATTCATTACTATAGAGACTAGACTATAGAGGACCAGGACTAGGTCTATAGAGGACCAGGACTAGACTAGGTCTACAAAGGACTAGACTAGACTATAGAGGACCAGGACTAGACTAGGTCTACAAAGGACTAGACTAGACTATAGAGGACCAGGACTAGGTCTATAGAGGACCAGGACTAGACTAGGTCTACAAAGGACTAGACTAGACTATAGAGGACCAGGACTAGGTCTATAGAGGACCAGGACTAGGTCTACAGAGGACCAGGACTAGACTAGGTCTACAGAGGACCAGGACTAGACTAGGTCTACAGAGGACCAGGACTAGACTAGGTCTATAGAGGACCAGGACTAGGTCTATAGAGGACCAGGACTAGGTCTACAGAGGACCAGGACTAGACTAGGTCTACAGAGGACCAGGACTAGACTATAGAGGACCAGGACTAGACTAGGTCTACAGAGGACCAGGACTAGAACTAGGTCTACAGAGGACCAGGACTACACTGGTCCAGGTGAAGCTCCCTACCTGTGCCGAGGCCCGTCCAGCGTGCGCCTCCCCTTCTCCTTCCCGGGGGAGGGCGTCAGGGCGCCGTGCGCGTTGCCGGGCAACCGGCCCCGGTCCAGGTCCAGGGAGCGCGGGTCCTGGTGGGTCCGGGGGGTCCGGGGGGTCCGGGGGGGGCTGCGGTGGGCGTACACCGACATGCTGGGGTGCTCGATCAGCAGGTTCTCCAGGGGGCTGGCCTCCAGCAGCGCGGGCTGCACGCCGCGGCCCGTGAAGCACGGCGGCGGCGTGACGAACCAGCTCTCCTCCAGGGAGCAGGCGTCCAGCCGCAGGAAGCCGCCCTCCTCCTCCTCCTCCTCCTCCTCCTCCTCGCCGCCGTCGGCCGTGGAGTTGAGGGACGTGCAGGAGGCGTAGCGGATCGGGGGGCTGGCCATGGGGGAGGGGATCATCACCAGGTCCTCCTCTTCCTCCTCCTCCTCCTCCTCCTCCTCCTCCTCTTCCTCAGGACCAGCTGTGGATCCGGAGCGAGCGTCAGCTGCAGAGACACAAACAGCTGAAGGTGATCATATGACTCAGAAACAGGAAGTGGAATCTTTGTGTGTTCTTATAAATATATATATTTTATATTATTGTGTTTAATTCATTATTCAAGTATATATATATATATATATTATAGTTTTTTTTATTTAATACTTGAATATAAATATATTCATATTTTAATTTATTATATTTATACATATATTATTGTTTTTAATTCAATATATATATATATATATATATATATATATATATATATATATATATATATTACATTATTGTTTTTTATTTAATATTTAAATGAAAATATATTTATACACATATATAACATTAAGAGGAGGAGTGATTGTGTTACAAGTTTTATGAAATGTTATGGTTAAATATGCAAATTCTGCATTATGTAATAGTGACTTAAGTAGATGCAAATATACATAGAACTAATGTTTTATTTCTGTCAATAAAACAATGTTTTTATATGGATCAATACGGGCCTCTATTATATACATCTATAGTGAGGCTATAGTATATAGTATATGTTTAATCATGGTGAAGAACTTTAAGACTTTAATTCAGTATCCTGGAGGCTGCAGTACCGACAGGGGCCGGCAGGGGACACCGTGACCTTACCGAGCGACGTAAACAGCTCAGCGTCACGTGACCCGACTGAAAGCTGCAGCTAGAGGGCTTCACACCGCGATTCATTACTTATCTGTTCATCACTGCATTAAACATAAATACAGCCAACAGATACATACTTAGTATGATAATGTAGTCATACAATAATAATAATAACAGGTGTTTACAGGATGCATTCGACATGTGACCTGCAGAGGCATCGTGTTGACACAACAACACCCAAGTGCTGAGTCGGCATGAGGAGGAGGAGGAGGAGGAGGAGGAGGACACCTATATGTCTCTGGGGTTGACCTGTCAATCACCCAGTAGCCCCGCCCCTAAAGCGTCCCCTGCTTTATGGTTCAAACTCTAAATTACCATAATTTAACAGGATTAAATGCTTACTTTCACCAGATTATTATTTATTTGGGTGTTTTTCTCAGATCTATTAAAAACCTTCAACAAGCTCGAAGACTGCTAGCTAGACCCTGTGCTGGACTCTGCTGGACTCTGCTGGACTCTGCTGGACTCTGCTGGACTCTGCTGGACTCTGCTGGACTCTGCTGGACTCTGTGCCCGTACAAGTCTCTGGACCTGCAGCTATTTTTACCCCCAGCTTCCGTTTGATGAGTCAGCGTCTGCTAACCCCCCAAAAGAACCAGACCAGACCAGACCCCCCCCCCCCTGATGTATTCACAGACCGGTGGAATCGGAGACGGGTCAAGTGGGACCAAGGCGGCACGGGGGTGAACGGCAGGACAAATCTGTGAGTGTCTAAAGTTAAACTGCATCTGTATGTCTGTCACCGCTACATTACACCTCATTAGCATATTCAAACACAACAGCTTCAACACATGAAGCAGAGACGTCTATACAACCAGAGGAGCCCCCTGGTGGTCAGGAGAGAGAATGCAGAGGTTTCTTACCCAGGTAGTTGACCAGGATCCAGTCTTCTTCATCGTCCTCTTCCTCTTTGCCGTCTCCATTCCGGCTGCGTAGACTCAGCTCCTCTTCTTCTTCGTCCCCGAACAGAGCGCTGGCGAACATCTGAAACATCTCAGGACGTCCTGCGGGGCCACGAGGCACGGGGAGGTGCTGTGGGAGGAGGAGGAGGCGCGTGGCTCTGGGCGACGGCGGGGAGGCGTGGCGGCGCTCGCTTTGGTCATCAGCTGCAGGGTTTCTGGGCTCTGGGATCCAGAAAGGTGCTAAAGTGCATCAAAGGTCGAGGATCAGCTGCAGGCCGACAGACTGGACATCGCTTACCGCCGATTGGTCGAGAGTGCAAAGGTACAAGATGAGCCCTGGGGGGGGGGGGGGGGGGGGGGGGCAGTTATTAATAACACTATACATGATGAAGCGTTCTGCAGAAACACAGAAACACAGAAATAAATACATCGTCCCCAATGGAGCGTCACGGTAGTTTATCCTCGAGCCCTCGTCTTCATGACCGTGTGGGATCTAAATAATACCGTTGGCCACTAGGGGGCAGCACATTACGGACGTCTGTGTCTTTCTGCTCCGTGTTTGGTCTCCTCCGCCACCGCTAACATGCGGTACGGCCTTATTTAGGGGCGGAGTCTCAAAACTCTGAAATACAATGTGGTCGGACGGTTGAATAAAAAGGGTAAAAAAAAAAAGAAGAGTATAAGTTGTTGACACTGTCGTGTTTGTTCAGAAAAAATATTTTCACATAAAAGTATATTTAAAAAAACCTGCTCTTACTAAAGAACTAGAAAAGGTATTTGTGTGATAATATATAAATAAGTATATATATATATATATATATATATATATATATATATATATATATATATAGATATATAAATGATCCCATCCAATGATCCAATAATGATGATGACAAGAAGACAACTGGCTTTTACATCCCCATAAAATACTTAAATAAGTAATACCGTAACATTAAAAACACTATTTAATACTCAATATAGACTCAATGTGTGATACCTGTAAACAGACTCAGACCGTCATTTAGATGTAAACAAACAAACGATTTATTTTAATCGCCATCCTCTATTAAAAGGCCTAAATAAATAAAGCGTGTTTCAGGGAGAGTAAAGTATTAGTGGACGGAATAAGAAGTGATCAGCGCCGCAGCTGCTGCACGAAGGGGGAGGGAGTGTGTGTGTATAAGAGTGTGTGTGTGTGTGTTTCCTCTGGCTCATGATTCCTGGAGCCAAGCAGCCAGAGTCACTGTGAGGCACTCTGCTTGCATTTTGTCTGCAAGGCACATTTACATATTATTATTGTATTTACTTTAAATAATCGAGAATTAAGTTTTTTTTTTGTTATTACTGCTACTTATATTATTGTAGAATTTTAATCTATTTTATTTATGTATTACTTATTTTATTGTTGTATAAAATAAACTTTTGTATTTTTATTACGGTTTAATGTAATTTTAGTTGTTTCTCATTTTATGGTCTTGTGTGTATTTTTCTCATATTTTGGAATGGTTTTCTTTCATCTTTTATGTTGTTTATAATATATAACCTGTTATACATTAAATAGGTCTGATAAGGTGCTCTCCACCAATCAGCACGCAGGAACACGATCACGTGACTGAAAGAGCAACAGGTGGGAAGAACACATAGTAATATTCTACTGAAAGGTATTTTAATATCTTTGAATCACAAAACCTGACGGGAGGGGGACTGAAATGCACTTTGATCAAAATAAGTTGTTAAAAAACAACACGGGGACTTTTAAACATTTAACTTGTTAACCAGCCGATTTCAACAGTTTTCTTCGTCACTAGCTTGAAGTGAACAATTACAGGGAAACATAGATTGCGTTTAGGTTTTTCCCTGCAGCACCTGAACGCGTATTTCTCGAGCTGTGATGCGTTCAAACGCTCGCGTGCCATCTCGTATTTCTCCGCCTATTCTTATTCATTGCACAAAACAAAGAAAGGGACAAGTCGAAGCTCCGCCTCTGTAAACACCGGGAGGACTGAAGCTGATCATCTGCTACACCACCTCCTCCTCCTGTTAAATAAAACACTAAATGTGTACTCAGATTATCCTAATAATAATAATAATAATCGCCGCGCACAGAGGTTTATAATAGATCAATGTCGTTAATGGGGTCACTGAGTCAGAGCTGAGGCAATGAAGGCATCCATTACGTCATTATTCATAAGCTATTAACTAAGAGGCTGTGGTTAACAGGTTAGTTTGGTCTTATTTGCAAGATCGGCTCTTTAAATAATGTATAATGTTGATACATTGTCAGTAAACAAACAGCGACATACAAGTACAGTCTCGAATATGTGAAAACAAAGTGAGAAATTTGCAGAAAGATTGTCACAAATGCTCATGTTTTATGTTCTTATTAGTTATTAAACTCTATAGACAGTGAAACATAATCATAGAGTCTAAAGGTTTCTCTTAAAATGTATTTCCAGTGTGTTTCTTGGAGGAGGAGCGAATCTTCCCCTTTAGAAAAGCCGGAAACAACGAGTTGGATTTTTTTGTAAAGGATAAATGATCGATTATTAAAAACCGGATCGATCCGCCATCACCACGACTAATCGGCTCACTTATTTCATCAAGAATCCGTATCCCCGACCAGTCCGGGTCCCAGTCCGGGGACCGGAAGTGGCCCAACAACAATCTGGGTACAGCGGAAAGAAAAAAGGGGAGGAGCCTGCTAACAGCCTAGCTAGCTTAAGCTAGCGGGGGAAGAAAGGAGAAAAAAACGTTTAAACGTAAAAAACCCCGCATCGTATATTTTTAATATCCGTCCGTCTCTTCCACGTCGAGGTGCATCTGCGGCTGCGTGGAGGTCAAAGGTCGTGAACGTCTCGGTAAAGAGGAGCCGGGGCCGTTAACGGCCACCGAGGAGAACACAAAGAACTCACCTGCAGCGGAAAGAAGGAACAATCCGTAAAACTGAGGTAGACGCGTTGACTTTTCGGAAAATAGAAAAACTTGTAGGTTTCTTCGCAGAAGAAATACAGTTTATATAGATATAAAAGAAGCTGTTGATTTACGGACGTCCATCGGGAGATCTTTTGTGTTCCAGTCGAGTTCTCCTCCCCGACCGACTGCTCCCTTTCTTTTGTTGTTGTTGTGTGGAGCTCCAACAGCTGATCGGCGTGACGTCATCCCGCGGCAGCAGCCTATCAGAGGAGGGTACGGGCCCTCGGAGCGGCTCGGCCAATCGCAGGCGGCGTAACGGCCTGTCACCAACACACGTGACCCCCGTGCGGGCTCCGCCCACTTTTCATGTCTGGGCAAACCGCTCCTGCTTTGGGAGGAGCGGATCCGAGAGATCTGAGGTTTAACTGCATAGAAAAATACAAAAACACATGACAGAAGAGAAACATCCGGGTTTCATGTTTTTTAAAACGGTTAATAAAAATAGCTTTAAAATAAAGCAAAATAGACCAAACACAAGCCTTTAAAAAAAAGAACTGCGTCCAGACTTCCGGTTGTTTTCATCATTCCAACCCGTTGGGTAATCACACAAGAAAATACAAGATGGTGCAGCGGTGTGGAAGTCATCTACGCTGAAGATAAACAGTGAAAGTCCATTCAAGGCGTTCCCTAAATATAATCATATCTAGTCTCGTGTGTTGGATCGTTTTCCAGATGAAAGCACTGAAGGTAAAAAAGGGCAGAAAGTGGAGGAACTTCCTGTTGGTGGAGGATGGAGCTAAAAGCAGATAATGGGGGTCAGTGGTTCAACCCCCGCTCCCCCAACACCTACTGCCCTATGCTACCCCCCCCCCCCTCTGCCCTCCATTCAGAGGCTGGTATCTTCACACAGGGCCTCTATAAAATGGAGGCCGCCTCTGAAACCTAAACCTGGGACGATGTTTACAAATCACACGATTTTCTGTATTCTTGGTCATAAAAACAAGATAAAAAATATGTTAAAAGACCTTTTTATGGACTGATCGAGAAAATACACAGAAGAAAGTCTAAACTCTAAATTACAGTAAAAAGTATAATGTACCTCTATTTATAAATTACAGTAATAAGTATATTATTTAGCATTCAACATGATGCTACAAAACTCTCACTTTAATGTGACATATAATATATTAAAAGCTATAAGAAAAGTGACTGTTGAGCTTCTTAATGTTTGTTTTAACTTCTCCACCTTCTGGGAAACGACGGGGACTGAACCCAGAGGCCGGCAGAGTGAGTGTGTGTGTGTGCATGCGTGCGTGCGTGCGTGTGTGTGTGCGTGCGTGTGTGTGTGTGTGTGTGTGTGTGTGTGAATCATTCCAGATCAGAAACAGAAGTAACAATAAAGTAAATAAATTGCACGTGGGGAAAAAACCACACAGACAACATGTCGCTCCACATTATTTTCCATTCCCACTCCACAAGGTCACGCGTGTGCCGCTCCGACATCACGGCGCCGATAAGGAACGCTCACTTCCTGTTGTTCCTCGAGTTGCATCATCTCACCTGGAACTCCACACCAACAACCTGGATACCAGCTCTCCGCTCCTCAGCCGGCTCATTGAAGATTCATCCGCCGCTGAAAGTAGTCCCCGACCAATGTGCTCCGGTTCGTGGGAAGAAGCACTTACCGGGTCACGGGGTGATTTACCACTTTGGTTGATTAGTTTTGAGAAGACGAGGCAGCGGCTGGTAGGTGTTCTAGGAACACGTCACTCAGAGACTCAAACCATGACAAAGAAACATGAACTTCAAATATGAAGAGCCACAACAAGGCTTCAAAGAAACACAGAGACACAAAAACAGACACACAACTACTTTAAAGAGATACACAACTACTTTAAAGAGACACATGAAGGTGACAAAGTGATTAAAATTAACAACAACACATTTTTACTATGGGAGTAGAAAAGCACACAAGGTGTTCAGGGTGTGTGTGTTTGGGGGGGGAATGTATGTGTGTGTGTGTGTCCCTTGGACAACATGTCCTGTTTACTGACATAATAAGTGATCACGGTAGCGTGTCACTTTCATCCGTCACAACAATGCACAGCCGGCTCCCGCCTTTACAGTCTAGCTAATGTTTACTGTGAGTGTGTGTGTGCATATGTGTGTGTGTGTGTGTTGCACAATGTGAGCACAGTTGGGGTCAACGACCTTGTGTTGTTGCCAACGAACCCTTAGTGAGTCATGTAGAACGTCCTGCGGTACAAAAGTACCGGCATCAATAAATACTCAGAAGGCCCAAAGTAGAAGTATTCACGATTCAGAATAAGAGAAGAAAATAACTTTATTGATCCCAAAGAACAAACACATTACATCAAAAGAAGGAAAAACTATTAAAAAAAGTAAAAGATAGAAAAGTATGTAAACAACATAAAGTAATATAAATAAATAATAGAAACAAATAGAAATTAATGTTACATTTAATAAAATAAAAGTAAACTGCAGGATATTAAGAGTAAAAAAACACACACACACACACACACTGAGTCACAATAAGAGATTTAAAAGGGAATTCACAATTATTTGAAGTGTTGATTCAGCTGCTGTTTGCATTCCTCTGAAGAATACGTCAAAATATACGACTTTGTCGTACTACGTAGACACTCAAAACAACCACCAATAAACAAACAACCACAAAGAGACACACAACACAACACAACCACAAAGAGACACACAATAACCACAAAGAGACACAAAACAACTACAAAGAGACACAACACAACCTCAAAGAGACACTAAACAACTACAAAGAGACACAACACAACCACAAAGAGACACACAATAACCACAAAGAGACACAACACAACCACAAAGAGACACAACACAACCACAAAGAGACACAAAACAGCCACAGAGACAACACAACCACAAAGAGACACTAAACAACCACAAAGAGACACAACCACAAACAGACACAACACAACCACAAAGAGACACACAATAACCACAAAGAGACACTAAACAACCACAAAGAGACACAACACAACCACAAAGAGACACTAAACAACTACAAAGAGACACAACACAACCACAAAGAGACACTAAACAACTACAAAGAGACACAACACAACCACAAAGAGACACACAATAACCACAAAGAGACACACAATAACCACAAAGAGACACAACACAACCACAAAGAGACACAACACAACCACAAAGAGACACAAAACAGCCACAGAGACAACACAACCACAGAGACACTAAACAACCACAAAGAGACACAACACAACCACAAAGAGACACAAAACAGCCACAGAGACAACACAACCACAGAGACACTAAACAACCACAAAGAGACACTAAACAACTACAAAGAGACACAACCACAAAGAGACACAACACAACCACAAAGAGACACACAATAACCACAAAGAGACACAACACAACCACAAAGAGACACTAAACAACCACAAAGAGACACAACACAACCACAAAGAGACACAAAACATCTACAGACACACAAAGTCATTTACCCTAAACTGATGATCAGAGTTCCTGAGTGTCGTCCTCCTGCTGCGTTGCGTCAGTCAGGAGGCGGGACAACGGCAGAGAGCCGGCAGCCTATTGGTTCTCACCTCACGGTGAATAACAGCGTTTCCTCACTCAAATAACTGGAGGAAGGCGGTGAGTCATCCCTGAGGGGAGGAGCCTCTGCATCCGCCTCCTAAACAACATCATGCACATGTCGTCATCAGATGAGGAGCGTGGTCACTCTTCTTTTATTCAAACGTCTTCAGGAGAAGTTTGACTTTCTATCAAATAAATTGAGTTTATATTTGTCAAAGAGGAGTTTAAGAGAAAAAGGCTCTGTTATGCTTGTAGCAACACATTTTTTTTAGCTTGAATTCTTAAATTCCATTTTTACTAAACACATCAACATTGGGGTCGACGTGGAGTTGAGTTATGGCAAGGTCACATGGGGGTCAGAGGTCACACTGATGTCAGAGGTCACATGGAGGTCAGAGGTCACGTGGAGGTTAGAGGTCACACTGAGGTCAGAGGTCACGTGGAGGCCAGAGGTCACGAGGAAGCAAAGGTCACATGGAGGTCAGAGGTCACGTGGAGGTTAGAGGTCACACTGAGGCCAGAGGTCACGTGGAGGGCAGAGGTTACAAGGAAGCAGAGGTCACATGGAGGTCAGAGGTCACGTGGAGGCCAGAGGTCACGTGGAGGGCAGAGGCCACAAGGAAGCAGAGGTCACATGGAGGTCAGAGGTCACATGGAGGTCACGTGGAGGCCAGAGGTCACGTAAACTCAAAGCCCCCCAAAGGGTGCAGTGACAGGTGAAGCCTCGGCCTCCCTTGACCTGGAATGTCCAAACAAAAACATGATGACTCACAAAACCCTCGATCCACATGAAGAGGACTCTGGTCTTGGTCTGGTTACCCTCTGGTCTTGGTCTAGGTACCCTTTGATCTTGGTCTAGATACCCTTCGGTCTTGGTCTAGATACCCTCTGGTCTTGGTCTAGGTACCCTCTGGTCTGGGTACCCTTTGGTCTTGGTCTGGGTACCCTCTGGTCTTGGTCTAGGTACCCTCTGGTCCTGGTCTAGGTACCCTCTGGTCTTGGTCTAGGTACCCTCTGGCCCTGGTCTAGGTACCCTCTGGTCCTGGTCTAGATACCCTCTGGTCTTGGTCTAGATACCCTCTGGTCCTGGTCTAGGTACTCTCTGGTCTTGGTCTAGATACCCTCTGGTCTAGGTACCCTTTGGTCTTGGTCTGGTTACCCTCTGGTCTTGGTCTAGGTACCCTCTGGACTTGATCTAGGTACCCTCTGGTCCTGGTCTAGGTACCCTTTGGTCTTGGTCTAGATACCCTTCGGTCTTGGTCTAGATACCCTCTGGTCTTGGTCTAGGTACCCTCTGGTCTTGGTCTAGATACCCTCTGGTCCTGGTCTAGGTACTCTCTGGTCTTGGTCTAGGTACCCTCTGGTCTTGGTCTAGATACCCTCTGGTCTAGGTACCCTCTGGTCTTGGTCTAGGTACCCTCTGGTCTTGGTCTAAGTACCCTCTGGTCTTGGTCTAAGTACCCTCTGGTCTTGGTCTAGATACCCTTCGGTCTTGGTCTAGATACCCTCTGGTCTTGGTCTAGGTACCCTCTGGTCTGGGTACCCTTTGGTCTTGGTCTAAGTACCCTCTGGTCTTGGTCTAGATACCTTCTGGTCTTG
>CM070092.1:727500-790000 GCA_036178185.1 Liparis tanakae | reverse complement strand
AGGGGGGGGGGGGCAACGAAGACCGAATACAGGGTGAGGGTATGTACCAGTTGTGTGTGTGTGTGTGTACCAATTGTGTATATGTATCAGTTGTGTGTGTGTGTACCAGTTGTGTGTGTGTGTGTACCAGTCATGTGTGTACCAATTGTGTGTGTACCAGTTGTGTGTGTACCAGATGTGTGTGTGTACCAATTGTGTGTATGTACCAGTTGTGTATGTGTGTGTGTACCAGTCGTGTGTGTGTACCGGTCGTGTGTGTGTGTACCGGTTGTGTGTGTGTACCAGTCGTGTGTGTGTGTGTACCGGTTGTGTGTGTGTCCACCGTGTGTGTACCAGTTTTATGTGTGTCTACCAGTTGTGTGTGTACCAGTCGTGTGTGTGTACCATCTGTGTGTGTGTACCAGTTGTGTGTGTGTACCAGTTGTGTGTGTGTACCAGTTGTGTGTGTGTACCAGTTGTGTGTGTGTGTACTGGTCGTGTGTGTGTATCGGTGGTGTGTGTGTGTACCGGTGGTGTGTGTGTGTACCAGTGGTGTGTGTGTACCGGTGGTGTGTGTGTGTACCAGTGGTGTGTGTGTGTACCAGTGGTGTGTGTGTACCGGTGGTGTGTGTGTGTACCAGTGGTGTGTGTGTACCAGTGGTGTGTGTGTGTACCGGTCCTCTGCGTGGCGTCACACTCGGCCTCCAGGCTCTGGTTGATGTAGAGCTCTCCGTTCCTCAGCAGCCAGACCACGCCGCTGACCAGCTGCAGGAACGGGTTGGACTGGTCCAGGACGTCCTGCTGGGACAGGTATCTGCAGGGGGGGGGGGGGGGGGGTCATGTCCTCTGTGAATGAAGCTCCTTCACAGGGCTTCAAAGGCGCTGTATAAATACAAGCTGCTATTATTATTATGTTATTATATTTTTTATATATAATGTTATAAAATGTTCATTTCTTTACAAGTTAATTAAGTAGTTTATGAACATGTGATAAAAACAATATTAAAAAAAATAATAAAAAAATTACAAATTATATAAAATAATTAAAATAAAATAAAAACAATTTCAATTTAAAATAATAAATTGATGTCTGTGTTTCTGAATGCAATGATTCATTCATATAAATAGGTATTATTATTGTCTCCTCACCCGAACACCAGGCTGCCGTCCCTCCGGATGCCGAACTGGGCGTTCTGGACCCCCCCGCCGTCCCTCACCAGCCGGCCGTCGCTCACCACGTTGCCGAGGCAACGGTGTTTTTCAGGATGGAAGAATCCGGCGTTCTGGGCGAACAGACATCCGCCGCTCGCCGTCTCTTCCACCGTGGCGCCGCGGTTCCTCTCGCAGCCGCCGGGGCCGCCGGGCTCCAACACCGACAGCGTCCGGAGGGGGTCACGGACCACCGTCATGTGACCTGGAGGAGTGACGCAACCCCAGGAGGGTCATTACCCACGTTATAAAAGGTGACCGCTGCATAATGAGACAGAATTAAAACAATAAAGATATAACAAAAACAAATAAAAATACATAGAATAAAAATAATAAACATATACAAATAGAATAAAAACAGACAGACAAAGAATAAAAGGTAGAATAAAAACAATAAACATATACCTATACAAATAGAATAAAAACAAAAAACATATACCTTGAAAAAACAACACAAATATAATTAAAAAAAACATAAACAGACCTAGAAAAATACAATAAACATATACAAATATAATAAAAACAGACATAGAAAGCATAAAAATAGAAAACAGCAATTACTAAAATATTGAAACCATACAAATAGAATAAAAACAATGACATTTGTGCAGAAATATATAAGAACGGTAAATAACAAGCAGATAACTTTAAAACCAGTGTGAATTCTTTTAATAAAGGCGTTGTGTCACTTTAAGAGTGTCGATGCCTTCAAGCTGTTGATCTGATCACCGGATCAATAACGCTCGTCTCACTGACCGTAGACCTGTCTGGAGCTCCCCGGGACGTCAGACACGAACAACGTGGACTCCACCGGCGCCACCCCGCCCACGCCGGTGGAGGCGGGCCGGGTCTCGTGGGTGGCGTTCCCGTGAACGGCGGGCTGGCAGTCCCTGACGTGGCGGTGGGAGTGGGCGGGGCCATGACCGACGGCGTACGGCCGCAGGACGTCGTCGCCCAGAGAAACCCTACGAGAGACCTCTATTAAACAAGACGGGGGACGCACACTAGTGTGTGTGCGTGTGTGTGTGTGAGCGTGTGTGTGTGTGTGTGAGCGTGTGTATGTGTGAGCTTGTGAGAGCGTGTGTGAGTGTGGGTGTATGTGAACATGTGAGAGCATTTGTGTGTGTGTGTGAGCGTGTGTGTGTGAGCTCTTGTGTGTGTGCGTGTGTGAGCATGTGTATGTGTGAACATGTAAGAGCATTTGTGTGTGTGTGAGCGTGGCTGGGTGTGAAAATGTGAGAGCGTTTGTCTGCGTGTGTGTGTGTGTGTGTGTGTGTGTGAGTGTGTGTGTGTGTCGGCATTGACATCTGACTGATACATTTATATTCATAGTTTTATTTATAGTTCTATTTATTCTCTTTCTACTGAATAAATGAAGATGTTTTCTCAGCTGTGACTCAGCGTCTCCACCTAGTGGCCAAAGTGTCCAATGGCAGCCACAGAAACCTCGAAGAATTAAATCAAAACGTGGTAAAAAAATAAAGACTTAATTTTGTTTGCTGCACATTTTAAATATCCGTCTTTAAACATCACATGTTAAAGCGCGGAATGTTTTTAATGTGACACAACCAGAGGTTTGTTCACTTTATTCAGACGTACAACTTATTTCTGAGTGTTCCGTGGAACCATAACTGACCGTTATGTTGCGTTCGTGGTCGGTCGGTAAATTAGTAAACTTTGCAAAGTAGCTCAACAACTCCGATAACAACGTAAGAGCTTCACCATTGGACGCTGTTGCGCAACATCAGTCGGGGTTAGGCGCGTTACCTGTTGATAGGAACCGGTTTGTTGACGGAAAGAAGACATTTATATCCGGATAAGTGTAAACCGGTAACCGGAAGTCTTACCGGGTGTTCGTGGTCTCGAGCCTCCGGACGCAGAGCCACAGGAGCAGCCGCGCGAGCGCCACTGCAGCCATGAGGGGGGAAACTGGAGTCGCGCGCCCCTCTCCGCGCGCTGGTCCCACTTACCAGCGGGACGACGTCACACGGCTTCCGGTTTGTTTTACAAAAATAAAAGCCCGGTTTATTTAATATATATATACTTTATTTTTTAAAGTATTTTAAATAGAAGCACATCGTGTGTGTGTCTATAAATGTGTTTTTCTGTTTAAATGTGTGTGTGTGTGTATGTCGAAGTGTGTGCGTGTGTTTCGCTATGTGTGTGTGCGTGTGTGTGTTTGTGTGTGCGTGTGTGTGTGTGTGTGTGTGTGTGTGTGTGTTATCAGCCCACTTCACTTCTTTTAGCTTCTTTTGTCAATAAATGTCAGTTTACATTTTGAATGAAAGGCAAACCTTTTTTTAAAAAGTTTGAGCCAAATCAGCAATAATAATAATAATAACTTCGTACTTTTGTTTTAAAATTGATATCAGCCGTTTCCGGTATTGTTGACGCAACAAAATAACTTGACCCACCGCGGTCACCTGACGGCCATCACGCCGTGACGTCATCTCCACGTTACACACGTTAGCCGTCCCGCTCCTCCGTAAACATACGGGTCAGAGGAGAGAACAGTCTTTGTTTTTACGGTACGAATGCAAAATAATAAAATAATAATATTAATAATAATAACTATAACAATAATAACAATAATAATACAAAAATATTCTAAGACCAGACTCTTTTGTAGTCTGGTTTTAGGAGTCCAGACTCCGGAGGCCGATGTTCTGTCATTTTTTGCTGCCTTGTCAGAATGTGCTACCCGCTGCATAAACCGATAGGTGTGTATCGATTCATGCTCCCCTATCTGATAGGATGTTATTGTACTATCACAATATGCTTTTCTTTCAAAGTTCAATGTTTCACTTTTCACTGTTAAAATGTTTATCTTCAACACTAAATACCCTAATTATAAACCAGTGCTTTATTATGATAATGTGAACAAACTCATGTTTACAATAATTTGTTGACACAAAAGAAATAGCAACTGCTTATCACTCATTAATCTACATGTCATTACTACATAGTATTACTACCTGTACAATATACATGCTGAATGTACTTTTTACTAGGGAAATAATCTGGATTTTGAGGATGTCACTCCCCGTTATCAGACGTGCATCGACAGGGTTGCAAAACATTATGGGCGTGTCAAAAAAAACTCGGAAAATCGACTCGGAGCATGCGCAACACCACGAGGTAGCAGTTCTTGACAAGTAGCATGAAATGACAGAACACCGATGGACCAGCAGCTGACTTGATGACGTCACCACATCAGCTGTTCTTCTCCTTTACTCTCATTATTCACTGGACATTATTTTTTAGTCAAATAAACAAAACATCCTAAAATGACATTCCTGACTCAACAACAGTAGTATTTATAAAAAGTCAACTGTTTATTTTCTCCTCTGCTATTGTTTCCGGTTGCTGGTGAAATGCATTGTGGGATATAAGCTGGCCAGAGTACCACAAGTCTCCTCTGATGCATCCTGGGTAAAGTGGGAGGAGCAAGTCACATCCGGGCATCTTGACCGTGAAGAGAGAGAAGAGAACTTTGAATGAACATGAGACTGATGAGGAGACAGGACACAAGGACACAAGGAGAGGAACGGACACAAGTAGAGGAAAGGACACAAGTAGAGGAAAGGATGCACAAGTAGAGGAAAGGATGCACAAGTAGCTGATTGAGAAACGGCCTATGTAACTTTTCCCCTGTAGCGCCCCCTTCAGGTATTTAACGTTTACTTCAGTGTCGTGAACCTCTGGCTCTGAGCCATATATGGCTCTTCCGGCTCCCAGCTGATCGAGGCGTCTGGTTCAGACCCGGTGGTCTCCACACAGCATGTCTCTCTGTCTCTACGTCTCGTAGCGGAGACAATAGAAAGTCCCCTGAGAGGAGGACTGGACTATGAGACGCTGTCATCATGACAGAAAGCAAGTTGAAGTACTTCCTGTTACTATACAGGCTGCGACCGGGCGGCGACAACATCTTACATTTAGCAGTTTTCTGGCCACAGACCCCGATGGAGGAGGAGGAGGAGGAGGAGGAGGAGGAGGAGGAGGAGGAGGAGGAGGAGGAGGAGGAGGAGGAGGAGGAGACATCAACATATTAAAAGTCTTTGTAGCGGCACAATTGTTTTCAAGCTGTTATTTTAAGGTAAGAAAAGTTACATAGTGGGGCTTTAAAGCTCCTCAATATCTCCAACTTATTAACCCCCAAAACATGATCAATAAAAACATTTATTTTTACTTTCACCTGAAAAGGGGAGGAGTCCTGATCCCATTTGTTTCATTATAATCCCAACCACAGTTTATGAATGTGAAGCAACATGTGAATCTCGGGCCTCTGTTGGTGCTTCTGATGCCTCGTAATCCGTCTTCAGGTCATGTGACCTCAGATCCACTCGTCCCTGTATCTTCAGGCAGGTCCATATGGACTCCAGACGGGTCCATATGGACTCCAGACGGGTCCACATGGACTCTAGTTGGGTCCACATGCAGCCCAGGCGGGTCCACATGCAGCCCAGGCGGGTCCACATGCAGCCCAGGCGGGTCCACATGCAGCCCAGGCGGGTCCACATGCAGCCCAGGCGGGTCCACATGCAGCCCAGGCGGACCAAGCGGGCCCCGGCCCGCAGGAGGACGGGCAGCTGGCGCAGCAGCAGCAGCAAGGCCAGACCCCCGGAGATCAGCAGCCACGTCCCTCTGTGGAGAGACTGGAGGTTACCTCTTTTATTTTGAAAAGCACAGGAACTAACTCCACATCATTACACATGATACATGAACGCAGCTTAAATATAAATGCGTGACGTCATCCAGCAGTCCTCTAACCTGACCTTTGACCTTTGACCCTTACTCTGTGAGATAAGTGTTTCCTGAGCACGTCTCCTCGGGTCTCCTCAACGTAAACGTCCTCCTGGCCAATCGGAGGCCGGCTGTGGAGGAGAGGAGGAAGGTGATGACGATGATGAAGATGATCAGTTCATTGATGTAATGGTGAAGCTCCTCCTGCTTACCTTCTCTGCAGAGCTTTCCTCTACGACCGGCAGCACAGACGCAGCCGTCTGCAGCACAGACGCAGCCGTCTGCAGCACAGACGCAGCCATCTGCAAACCAAGAGTTCAACCGAGAGGGAGGAAGAACATAAATGTGACATGACAGCAGATTCCCTCCAGAGGAAGGAAACAAGGTTTGGGGTCCTTTCCAAATAAAAAATATATTTACAAAAACTAACATTTATAAAAATGATATTTTATGATAAGGAAAAAGTGAATATAATAAAAAACATTTTAATAAATATATAAAAAATGTGTGCCTAAAAATAACCAAATTGAAAAACATTAAATTAATATAATTTGAACATTTTTATTTTTTTAAACGAAAATAAAATCATTAATTAAAATAATTTAGAAATCATTTAAAAATAAATAAATAGAAATAAATGCTGAAAGAAATATGAATTCATTATTTAAATTGAAATGTATGGAATTTAAGTTTTACATTTTTAAAAATATTTTCTTATTTAAATGTAATTAATTTTTTTTTACATTCGATTAAATTTTTTATTTAATGTATTTTGTATTTTATTTCATCTGCAATTTGTATTTATATTTTCTAATTTTGACATTATTTAAATGTTTTAATTTTTCATAAAATATAATTTCTTAAATTTTACTTATTGTAAATATTTCTTTTTTGTTACCTCCTATTTTAAATGCGATGATTAATTATGATGTTAAAGTTTAAGTCACAGCACAGTTGGCCAGTCAGTGGCATCATGCTCTCTTTCGGCCACTAGGTGGCGCCCCCTTTGTTGGTCCAGGTATCGGCGGCTCCTCCTCCTCCTCCTCCTCCTCCTCCTCCTCCTCCTCCTCCTCCTCCTCCTCCTCTTACCGGCGGTGCAGACCCCGTGAGGCCCGCAGGCGGCGGGCCAACAGGCCGCGGCGTCGCAGGCGGCGCCGCGCCAGCCCGGCCAGCAGCGGCAGCGGCCGTCCACGCAGTCTCCGTGGCCGCCGCAGTCCGCCGGCTCGCAGCGCCGCGGGTGGACGCACAAGACGGTGGACACGGCCCGAGCACAGCGCCACCTGCTGTCTGCTTTACTGGGGACAGAGATCGGTGTAACACGATGACGAGTTAAATGAAGAATCCACGAAGCAGGAGTCGGACCAGTGAGCGGAGGTCAGAGGTCACACTGAACGGGCCGCTAATTCCGAATGCAAATATTCCTTCTGTTGCACTTCGAGACGAACGAGCTTCCCCCGGCTCACCAGACGTCGGGCGGGTAGCTGGTCAGCGTGCCGTTGACCACGAAGCTGGAGGACCCGCCCCCGTCCAGGTTGATGGCGTTGATCACGCCGTGGCTCCTCAGGAATTCTGCCACCTCCCAGAGGTTCATCCTGTCGTGTGAACACACACGTTGAATACACTCATCATCTAATTATGACTGTTGGCTAAGGGCAGAACACACCTGAGAGCTGGAGGCCTGAGCTCAGCCCGAGGCCACGCCACTACCCAGCATGCTCCTGGCTTCTGACACACGGCGAGACGTTAAACTCAAACTCCACACAGGTGATGCACAAAGTTTTAAGAGCTTTCAACAAGCTTTTAGGGTACACAGAATTGTTTTATTGCCGCTGTTTAAAAAAACATTAAATTCCTGTTGTTCTTTCCTTTTGTTCGCCTTGTTGCGCAACACCTGCACACCCGTCTAACGAGGCTCAGGTGTAACTTTAAGAGCCAGTGACAGTTACACCCCGTCGCGAACAGAACCAAAGAATGCAGAATGACGAGTGCAGCGGCACGAAGCCGCCAAACCGGCGGCCCCGCCCCGCCCCCGGCCCCGCCCCCGGCCCCGCCCCCGGCCCCGACTCCGGATCTGTAGACCAAGTGATCACGAGTCTGCTGGACATGAAGGAGGAGCCCACCCTCTCTTCAGGGTCTGCCCGTCCACGTGGAACAGGACCACGTTGCCCTCGGCGTCGTGGCCCACCACCGTCCTCGCCGACAGCACGTCCACGAACTCACGGAACACGTCTGCGAGAACATTAAGATCGTTACTATTATCCCCATGGTTATTCTGAGGGTTCAAGACTGTAATGACAGGAAGTTATCCATAAACATTCCTAAAATATGTTTTAATATGTTCATCATGGCACGCTCACTTTTTGGAATACATAGGAAACATTTGTATTTGAAACCTCAGCCAGCGCGCACGTTCCCGTTACCGTGGTCCAGTATGTTGCACTCGGCCTCCAGGCTCTGGTTGATGTAGAGCTCTCCGTTCCTCAGCAGCCAGACCACGCCGCTGACCAGCTGCAGGAACGGGTTGGACTGGTCCAGGACGTCCTGCTGGGACAGGTATCTGGAGGGGGGGGAGCACCATCTCACAGCTCATGTCCTCTGTGAATGAAGCTCCTTCACAGGAAGCCCCACTATTCAATTCAAACGTTTATTTAATTTAAACATGTATTTAATTTAAACATGTATTTAATTTAAACTTTTTTTATTTGGTTTAAATATTTATTTCTCTGCGTTTCCTCACCCAAATCTTAATATTTTATTGTATTATATTTTAAAATGTAATATTTAATTTAAATGTTTGGTATATAATATTTTAACATTTAATATTTTGTTTTATTATATTTTCAGATTTTATTCATTATATTTCTTATATTTCATTTTTTATCAATTTTAACATTTAATATAAAATGTTAGTACTATATTTTAATATTTTATTTTAATATATTTTAACATCAGCTTGACATCCAGTAAACCTTCCCACAACAGGAGACACCCCAAACACAGCAATCAAAGGGCATGGAGACATACGAAGATTAAAGACGGCAGAAAGGGCATCAAACAAGGACGACCAGAAAGAGTGTCGTTAGGGCAGGAGAAACAAGTGTGCGTGTGGTCTGCTGGAGATTGAGAGCACCGAATACAGAGTTCATCTGTTTCAGGAAACAGCTTTTTCATCCTGGCCCTTGTGTAGTGAATTCGGAAGACAACCTTGAATTGGATTAGACGCATACGTGCACAAATACAAGTAGTATTACTTCTGAGCAAAACATCACTCCACCAGGATTCATCTAGTGCAGGGGTCAGCAACACGGTGCCCGTGGTCACCAGGTGAGTCGCCCACACGGCATGTTCTAAAAATAGTCAACATTGAGCTCCGTCAAAAAAGAAGAAAAAAAAGGCCCTAACCCCCGGGCACTAGGACCTGGGGGAGGCTGCTGCGTGGCTCTCTCTCTGCAGGAGCGTCTCTCAAAGAGCCAGGAGGACAGCCAATGAGCTGAGCTGAAAGTCAACGATGCACCAGGTGACCTGAACACCAGGTAGTGACAGAGGGTCACAGTGTTGATGAGTCATGTTGTTCTTCATTGAATGGTCAATTAGAACCTGAACTAGTTCATCTTCATCTCAGTGAGCCAGAGAGCAGAAGGTCATCGTCATGGTGATGACCTCTCCCTCTGACTCTGACAGGTGTCTCAATGGATCCGGGGCTTTAAGAGAGGAGGCGGAGCTAAAGCTCCTCTGCTCATTAACATGAGGCTGAACCCTGACAGTGGAGAGGACCTGTTGTTAACATCTTTAGTTTTACTACGTGTCTTCATCTGTTCTTCATCAGAATGTTGGCAGAACCATCAAAGTAGTTATAAAAGCTTCAGCTTTCATCCAATCACAGGACGGCGTGTGGCGGCTCGTTAAAAGGTGATTCAGGCAAATTAGTTCTTTGGGAAGTTTATATCAAACAAGTAGCCCTTCGGATTATTTAGTACCCTTGAAGTAGCCCTCGCTCTCAAAGAGGCTGGTGACCCCTGGACTAGTGTAAGACCTAGTTGTTGTGCCATCTTTGTGATTCAGCGTTCCTCGGTAGGGCTTGAGTTCTTCGGGGTACGGGTGATTCTTGACAGAATGCCTCTGCGTCTGCAGGAGAGTTGAAGACATGTTCTCTGTTGTCGTAGGCGACCCGGAGACGAGCCGGATGCAGCATCCAACACGTACTCCTCGTTTGTAGAGCAGGCCTTTGATCTCGTTGAATGCTGAGCGCTTCTTCGCCTCAGCCACGCTAAAATCCTCGAATATGCGGATTCCATTACCGTTGTAGGAGATGTCCTTGTGAGATTTCGCCCAGTTCAGAACCATCTCTCTCTCCATGTATCTGTGGAACCTCACAATAAAAGGTCCCGGTGCATCACTTGTTCGTGGTGTGGGCTGTAGACTCCTGTGGGCGCGGTCCAGCTCCGGAGGAAGAGCGAGTCGTCCACCAAGCAGGGTATGAAACATGTTAGCCATGAGATCTCTCGGATCTTTCCCCTCAGTATTCTCTGGCAGCCCCAGCACTCTGAGGTTTTGACGCTTTGATCTTGATTCCAAATCCTCCAGCTTAGCCTTGAGCGTAGCATTCTCCTGTTATCCTGTCGCTATGGTCAGATAAGCTGGTTTCCATTTCTCTGATTGTGGATGCTTGGGTGGATAATGTCGCCTCAATCGAGTGGACTGATGAGCGGACGGGTTCCAGGGAGTCGTTTAGTAGAGTTGTAAATTCGCCAGTCATCATTCTTCTAAGTTTGTCGAGTTCTTGAACTAGCCTCTCGGCAGTAAGTGGTGACGGGCTATCCGCCATGTTGCTAGCACTGGGTCCAAAGGGTTGAGTTGACGTCTTGGATCTTGTCGACCTGCCTGTCACTCCTTACGAGGCACTCGAAATTAGATAGTAGACGGAGATATAGGGTATTTTGGTAGAAATAATCTGAAAGTTATCGGAGCGCAGCCAACGCACGTCTTACCACCACATTGGCTTTCATTACTCTTTCTCTAATATTAAATTTTTAACACAATATTTGAATATTTAATTTCACTACATTTAATATTTAATTTAAATATTGTATTTAAATATTGAATATTACATTATATTTCGATATTTATTTTATTATATTTAAATATTTTATTTTATTGTATTTAAATATTGTATTTTATTGTATTTAAATATTGTATTTTATTGTATTTAAATATTATATTTATTATATTTAATATTAAATTATATTTCGATATTTATTTTATTATATTTAAATATTATATTTAAATATTTAAATATTATATTTAAATATTTTATTTTAATGTCTTTATTTATTTCCTTGTATTTTGTGATTTCCTGTTATTATTGTCTCCTCACCCGAACACCAGGCTGCCGTCCCTCCGGATGCCGAACTGGGCGTTGCGGACCCCCCCGCCGTCCCTCACCAGCCGGCCGTCGCTCACCACGTTGCCCACGCAGCGGTCGTCGGTGGTGTTGAAGAAGCCGGCGTTCTGCGCGTACAGGCAGCCGGCCCTCAACGCCGTCTCCTCCACCGTCACCCGGGGGCTCGCCTCGCAGCCGCCGGGGCCGCCGGGCTCCACCACGGACAGCGTCCTCAGCGGGTCCCGGACCACCGTCACGTGACCTGCGGGCCACGAAGACGAAGATGAAGACGATGCCTTCGAGAGCTCGTCGAGCGGCCCGACGCCACCGACCGTAGAGCTGGCGGGACGCGCCGCCGCCGAGCGGCGTGTCCGTCATGAAGACGGTGGACTCGGCCTCCGGGAGCAGCGGGCGCCGGCTGGAGGGCCACGTCTCGTACGACCGGCGGCCGCGGGGCTGCTGGGAGGGGGCGGGGCCACGGGCCTCGAGCGGCGGGATGACGTCATCACCAGAGACACTGCAGGAATTATTCACAGGTCAACTTCAACGAGAGATGCTGCCTCCTCTCTCCTCTCCTCTCCTCTCTCCTCTCCTCTCTCCTTATGGACGCTTAGGATACACTGAGCTCCTCTCTCCTCTCTCCTCTCCTCTCTCCTTATGGACGCTTAGGATACACTGAGCTCCTCTCTCCTCTCCTATCTCCTCTCCTCTCTCCTCTCCTCTCTCCTTATGGACGCTAGGATACACTGAGCTCCTCTCTCCTCTCTCCTTATGGACGCTTAGGATACACTGAGCTCCTCTCTCCTCTCCTCTCTCCTCTCTCCTTATGGACGCTTAGGATACACTGAGCTCCTCTCTCCTCTCTCCTCTCCTCTCTCCTTATGGACGTTTAGGATACACTGAGCAGGATGAGGAGAATAGAGTTCCAACGTTAATGAATAAATGTGTTACAGCTTTAACTTAAATATGAATAATAACTCTTTTGATTTGCTTATACCAGCAGAAACACATTAACCTTTATGGCAGCACCACCACACTGCTGCCGACGATAAATAACCTCGTAACTATAGCAACACATCAACTTCTCCATCTTTCACATTTATTGAATTCATTTTTTTCCTCAAGTATGAAATTAAACTTGAATAAGTCGTATAACTTGATTATAATATTGGCAAAAAAAACATTTTAATGTATTTGTGTGAGCACCCTAAGGTCTCACCTCCTCCCCTTTAAGCACCCTAAGGTGTCTCACCTCGTCCCCTAAGCACCCTAAGGTGTCTCACCTCGTCCCCTAAGCACCCTAAGGTGTCTCACCTCGTCCCCTAAGCACCCTAAGGTGTCTCACCTCGTCCCCTAAGCACCCTAAGGTGTCTCACCTCGTGCCCTAAGCACCCTAAGGTGTCTCACCTCGTGCCCTAAGCACCCTAGACTGTAAACCTGAATAAGTTAACAGAACTCAAAAAAATCAAGGCAATCGATTGCCACAATTCTTTTGAGTAATGTACTTTTCTATTTGATTTTGCAGAACTTAAAAAGTTTGATGACTTACTACGACTTACTTATACTGTACTTACAGTACCTTTTGATTACAGCTATATTAAAGTGTTCATTTAGCTCCACTCAAATATTTCCAGTTATTAGTACTTAAAAAAGTTCTAGTTTTCAAACAACTGGACGGACACAATAAATGTGTCCGGGACGGGTCCGGGACGCGTGGAAAGTCAACTTCGCCCACGAAATCCCCATAATGCACCTCGGTAACGGCCACGAACACGTGATGACTACTGCCTGAATCAAGTTGATTTCAATGTGAAGTTCCAGGATGACGTGTTTGTCATGATCCCTGCAGCTGCTCAACACTTAAAGCCCCACTATGTCACTTTTCCACCTTAAAATAACAGCTGCTTCACATTCATAAACTGTGGTTGGGATTATAATGAAACAAATGGGATCAGGACTCCTCCCCTTTTCAGGTGAAAGTAAAAATAAATGTTTTTATTGATCATGTTTTGGGGGTTAATAAGTTGGAGATATTGAGGAGCTTTAAAGCCCCACTTTGTAACTTTTCCTACCTTAAAATAACAGCTTGAAACTAATGGTGCCGCTACAATGACTTTTAATATGTTGATGTCTCCTCCTCCTCCTCCTCCTCCTCCTCCTCCTCCTCCTCCTCCTCCTCCTCCTCCTCCTCCTCCTCCATCGGGGGTCTGTGGCCAGAAAACTGCTGAATGTAAGATGTTGGGACCGGCCGGTACTTCTGGTTGAGGAACAGGAAGTACTTCAGCCTGCTGTCTGTCATGATGACAGCGTCTCATAGTCCAGTCCTCCTCTCAGGGACTCTTTATTGTCTCCGCTACGAGACGTAGAGACAGAGAGACATGCTGTGTGGAGACCACCGGGTCTGAACCAGACACCTCCATCAGCTGGGAGTCGAGCCAGAAGAGCCATATATGGCTCAGAGCCAGAGGTTCACGACACTGAAGTAAACGTTAAATACCTGAAGGGGGCGCTACAGGGGGAAAGTTACATAGTGTCACTTTAAGTAAAATATATAGGACACCAATTGCCAATAAAAATACAACAAATTCATAAAATAAATATATTTTGTCTTCCACTAATTAATGTCTAATGAATTTCCGACCATTTACCCCTAAAATTGTCACTATTTTATCAGGCTATGATTGCAATTTATTTGTTATGGTCGATTTTAATTATTTGGTGAAGCACTTTTTGTATTTTATTGTATTTTTAAATCATCCATATTCAAAACAATAGAAATAACATGACTTTATCTTTCTTAGCATGGAATTACTTAATTATATTAAGTTGGACTAAAATTATGTTTTTAAGCTATGCTTACTTATACACAAAATAGTTCCATTTAATAAAAAAATATTAGTTACAATTACTCAAAAAGAAGAACATGTTACAACAACTTGATATATTTAAGTTCATAAACAGTACTTAATTTATTTAATTAATTGGGACGTTCGGGTTTACAAGGTGTCTCACCTCCTCCCCTTTAAGCACCCTAAGGTGTCTCACCTCGTCCCCTAAGCACCCTAAGGTGTCTCACCTCGTCCCCTAAGCACCATAAGGTGTCTCACCTCGTGCCCTCGCTCCCCACCAGCAGCACCCGGAGACACACCAGCAGCACCAGTCGCGCGCATTGGTGCGTCGCCGCGCACGTCGCCATCCGGGGTCCCACGTCGCGCCGTCCTGTCCCCCCTGCTGGTCCCGGGCCGGTGACCTGGATCCCGTCGGGAGGATTTGTCGGGACCGCGGTCGAGTTGTTGTGATCCGGGTTCCTTGGCGGAGCCGCCAGGTGAACCGGGACACGCCCACAAGGTCCCAGGTATCCGAGGAGGAGTTGACGAGTCCGACCCGCAGGATCCTCCCCATGAGCATCCTGCAGGTCTAATGGTGACGTATGTCTCTTAAGTTTGTATTTGTTTTCTCACAGTGACTGAAATGCTCTTCCGTAGCTCCTGAAATAAACAAATATACAGTTATATAATCATTTATTTTAAAGTCACAATAGCAAACACAACTTTTTTCAAAAGAAAGTTGCAGCCCCGTTAGGCATATTACATACAACACATAATATACACATATTTAGATTATAGTCAAATAAAACATTATCTACTGACATTCAAACCCACCTCAGAGAGGATCTGGTGTGAAACATAGACAATAGAAACAGGGTGAATGAATGAATGAAATATACTTTATTAATCCCCAAGCGGAAATTTGTTGGCAACAATAGCAGCACCGATAAAACTAAACACAATAAAATTTAAGTATGAGAAAGAAAGAAAGTGACTGTGCATAAAGTAAAGTGTGCAAAGTGAAATATAAAATACAAAATAAAATAAAATAATATAAAATATGTATGTATATATACACAACATATATGTAATACAGCACTGTAAAATAAAATAAAATATATATAGATAGTGTGCAAAATGCAAAGTGTGTGTATGTGTGTATGTGTGCAGTGCAGATCAACAGTGTAGTATGAATGTGAATATGTACAGTAAGTTGCTGGCAGGAGGTGCTTCGTTGTAAAGCCTCATGGCAGTGGGCAGGAAGGTTCTCCTGGGTGTGTATCACACACATCCTTCCTTCAACTGCAGATTGATTTTTAAATGTTGTACATTTGAAATTAAAACACAGCAGCGCGTTCAAGTCGTTTTTTCAAAATAAAGAGACATAAGCCAGATATGAAGTTACTGTGGCAACTATTCCGTCGTATCTTCATTTTCTACAATATATTTAAATATAATAACGTAGAAAATACAAAAGAGACGATTCATAATTATTGTTATCGATACAGAGCCGTGTAAGTCGCGAGTAGAATATGTGCTCCTCTTATTTTGGCGGTAAGATAGTCAACTTCCGGTATTGTGGCGGATGTGGATCAAGTCCGACACTGTCTACTTCCCATTTTTTTAAAACACAATTACAACGCATTTACGGTTGTTATTCTTATATATTAAACATGTTTTAATCACATGTATGTCCATTAATACTTCACAACTCACTGGTATGTATTGTTAGCGACTAAACATAAAAAGAGAAGCGGCGGTCACATCCCGTTCGCTGTCGGTTGTTTTCGGAGGGAATGTTTTGATGGTGACACCAGGGGTGAACGTCTGAAGGGGAACATGGCAGCGAGTTTCGGGGCTAAACGTGGAGCGCTGAGCAGCAACACGTCGCTGGGTCGCGTCCTCCTCGGGGAGCTCGTACCCGGTGGGGCTCGCCTCCGGCGGGCGGCGAGCGGCGCGGCGGCGGCGGCGGACCACCAGAAGGTCTGCATGCAGCTGGTCCGGTGGGTCCGCGACTCCATCGGGACATCCGGCGTGTCTGTAGTTATGTGACCGAGCAGAGATGAAATGAATGAAATGAAATATACTGAAATGAAATATACTTTATTAATCCTAAAGGGGAAATGTGGTAGATCAAAGAAGGACTGGAGTCCTGAAAAGAGTTCATGCTTGTATTTATTAGTTCATTTAATATTATTCTATTCTATTTTTTTTAAATATAGTCTTAGTCAAAAGATCACAATATATATTTTTTCTAAATAAAATAAAATAAGAAAGAAATCTCAATATTTTAACAAAATATAATAAAAGAAAAATTCACAATATATACATATATATATATATTTAAAGAATAAAATACGATAAATTCACAATATATAAAACAAATAGAATAATAATAAAAAAGAAAAATATATAAAAGAAAATAGAATGAGAAAAAATAACTATACATATAGTTATTTTTTCTTTTATATTTTGTTTAAATATTGAGATTTCTTTCTTATTTTATTTTATTTAGAAAATATATATATTGTGATTTTTTTTACTTTTCTTCTATTCTATTTTGTATTATTGTGATTTTATTCTTCTATTTTTTTACTTTTAAAAAGTAATTACAGATTTTACATTTTAAATTACTATTTGAAAATAAGGAATGACGTCAATAGCATCTCCTCCTCCTCCTCCTCCTCCTCCTCCTCCTCCTCCTCAGGTCCAGAGACTATGACGGCTACGTGTCCTCCCTCCTCCTCCCAGAGGAGGCCCGGCGCTCCTCTCTGGCTCTGAGGGCCTTCAATGTGGAGCTGGCCCAGGCAGGTAGTCCGACGGAGAGACGCTCCCCAAGCCTCCACGTCATTATTATTCTCAGCCGGTCGAAGGAATTTATTTCCTTTTTGTTGTTGTTGTTGTTGTTGTTGTTTGTCCACAAGGTGAAGGACTCCGTGTCCCAGAAGACCATCGGGTTGATGCGGATGCACTTCTGGAAGACGGCCATCGAGGAGGTCTACAGAGACGAGCCTCCGAACCAGCCGGTCAGCACCGAGCTGTGGAGGGTAAATACTGACGGGTACCGGAGAATAGATGTGCTACTTTAGTTACTTTAGTTACTTTTGTTACTTTAGTTACTTCTCTTTAACAGTCTATTTGGTGTTTGGCAGGCGGTGAGGAAACATCAGCTGACCAAGAGATGGCTGCTGAGGATCATCACAGAGAGAGTAAGACGCACTTCATGTGTTAGAGCTGCATTCTCTCTCCTGACCACCAGGGGGCTCCTCTGGTTGTATAGAAGTCTCTGCTTCATGTGTTAGAGCTGCATTCTCTCTAGTGAGCGGGGCTTCAGGTGTGTGTGTGTGTGTGTGTGTGTGTGTGTGTGTGTGTGTGTGTGTGTGTGTGTGTGTGTGTGTGTGTGTGTGTGTGTGTGTGTGTGTGTGTGTGTGTGTGTGTGTGTGTGTGTGTGTGTGTGTGTGTGTGTGTGTGTGTGTGTGTGTGTGTGTGTGTGTGTGTGTGTGTGTGTGTGTGTGTGTGTGTCCAGGAGAAGGGTCTGGAGGACCGGGCCTACAGGAACCTCCAGGAGCTGGAGTCGTACTCTGAGAACACTCAGTCCTCGCTGGTCTACCTGCTGCTGGAGTGTTTAGGTGAGTCCACTTCAATGGTTGTTATATGTCTATGGTAATAATATCAAACCAAGCAGAAGATAAACCAACATGTCTTCAGGTGTGAGGAACGTCCACGCCGACCACGCAGCGAGCCACGTAGGTAAAGCTCAGGGCATCGTGACGTGTCTGAGGGCCACGCCGTACCACAGCGGCCGCAGGAAGGTCTACCTGCCCATGGACCTGTGCATGCTGGTGAGTCCATAAGGTCTACCTGCCCATGGACCTGTGCATAATTAATAATAAACGTCTCACCCAGCTTTAGTCCATAAACAGAAGAACATGCAATAACTTATTAAAAGTGTAATTTAATTTTTTTCAGTTCAACCCTTAAAAACATTTTTATTAATAAAAAACAATTAATTAATTAAACCTTTAAAAGCAACGTGCATTTTCTGCTGGGGATATAAAAACACAATGATATGATTTATTTAGTATAAATAAAATCTATTTTGACGCTGCAAAAAAGAATTGAAGCAAACGATAGAATTAAAATAAGTTTGTCACGGTGATTGACAGGATGCAGTTTATATATATATATATTATATAAATAGAATATACATATTATATATTAGATATATATTTTATATTGTAAATATAATATATATATATATATATATATATATATATATACTATATAAATAGAATATATATATTAGATATATATTTTATATTGTAAATATAATATATATATATATATATATATATATATATATAATATATGGATATTGTATACATATAAAATAAAAGACGGGGGAGCTTTTCAGAAACAGTCATGTAAAGTGTCCACAAAGTAATAAGGAGAGGTTGTTGTTGTTGTTGTTGTTGTTGTTTGAAGCATTTTGTGTGTCTCCTGCAGCACGGAGCTTCTCAAGAGGACTTCATCCGAGGTAGCCGCGAGCAGAAGGTCAGAGACGTGGTGTACGACATCGCCAGCCAGGCTCACGTCCACCTGCAGCACGTAGGTTATTCTTCTTCTTCTTCTTCTTCTTCTTCTTCTTCTTCTTCTTCTTCTTCTTCTTCTTCTTCTTCCTTCTGCTGTCCCAGTGTTTCTGAGATATCTAGATACAAGGCCTTCAGATGCACCTTGTTGTTGTTGTTATTTTCCTACTTGTTGTTGTCCTTCATGTTGTTGTTTACATGCAGCAGCTCAGTGTGAATCTGTGTGTGGCCTTCAGGCGCGGTCGTTCAGCAGCAGCGTCCCAGCCGCTGCCAGCGTGGCCTTCCTCCAGACGGTGAGTCCTCTGTTCCATGAAGAGAGGCCGGCTCATATCTTATCAATTTAAATGTTCTGGTTTTAACCAAATGGCCGGTAACACGGTCTCTTCTTCTTCGGTGGTGTGCAGGTGGTGTTGGAGGACTACCTGCAGCGGGTGAGGAGGGCCGACTTTGACGTCTTCCACCCGAGTCTGAAGAACAGAAACCCTCTAGTGGCCTTCCAGATGTACCTCCAGTCCTGGAGGAAGACCTACTGACATCGGCCTCCTCCTCCTCCTCCTCCTCCTCCTCCTCCTCCTCCTCCTCCTCCTCCTCCTCCTCCTCCTCCTCCTCTTCCTCCTCCTGCAGTGGTACCAGAAGATCTGCAGGACTGAAACCTGGAGACTTCCGGAGGTCCACAGAGACATTTATTAAATATATTTATATTTATATATATATATATATATATATATATATATATATATATATATATATATATATATATATATATTTATATATAAAATAAATATATATAAATTGTTGTTATATATAATATATATACATCAATAATATATATATAATTTATTTATATATATAATTATATATTTGTATTCATATATATTTATTATTCATATATATAAATTATATATATATATTTTATTCATATAAATATATGTATGTATTTGTGTTGCATGTGTACAGATTGTAAAGCCCTTCGAGGAAAATGTGATTTTGTGCTATATAAAATAAATGTGGTTGTATAGAAGTCTGCTTCATGTGTTCAAACATCAGCTGACCAAGAGATGGCTGCTGAGGATCATCACAGAGAGAGTAAGACGCACTTCATGTGTTAGAGCTGCATTCTCCCTCCTGACCACCAGGGGGCGACTCCTCTGGTTGTATAGAAGGCTATGCTTCATGTGTTGAAGCTGCATTCTCTTTCTTGACCACCAGGGGGCAACTCCTCTGGTTGTATAGAAGTCTCCACTTCATGTATTGAAGCTGCATTCTCTCTCCTGACCACAAGGGGACAACACCTCTGGTTGTATAGAAGTATATGCTTCATGTGTTGAAGTTGCATTCTCTCTCCAGACCACCAGGGGGCGACTCCTCTGGTTGTATAGAAGTCTCCGCTTTATTGGCCATGTAAATGGTGTTTGACCTCATGGTTTTATTGGCCTCTTGTTATACATGCATGTAATTTGCAAATCTACAAATAACAGGAAAAATTGGAGACAACATATCTGATCTCCTCTGATGCTCCTCTGATCTCCTCTGATGCTCCTCTGATCTCCTCTGATGCTCCTCCAGTTAAAAACATACCTCAGTCCTCAACATGTAGAATAAAGAGTCCAAACCAGAATAAATAAATAGAAACCACTGCGTTGCTCCTCTCCTGAGAGACGGTTAAAAGATGAGCCCCTCTAAAATATCTGTATACAAAATGATATATTTAATTTGTTAGTACATAGATATATGATTATATTTATTTATATACATTTTTAAATAAATATATATATATATATAATATAATAATATATATAAATGTTTTTTTTAAATAAATAAATATATATATATATATATATATATATATATATATATATATATATATATATATATATATATATGTCCACAGATGAACAACAATGGACAGCGGCGGCGTGCGAGGCGTGCAAGGCCGTCAGTCAAAGTTAGGTTGAGGGACAAGCTTCACTGATGCATTGTGGGTCTGCAGAGTCGGCGCTGACCTGCCAACCTGATGGGTGAGACAGAAGGAGGCCGAAGGTCAAAGGTCAGGAGCTTCTTTGGAGAGTCACCCTCAAGTCTGAGCCATTGTATTGAACACTATTCAATGTATGTGTGTGTCTGCGGGTGCGTGTGTGTGTGTGGGTCTGTGCGTGTGTGTGTGTGTGTGTGTGTGTGTGTGTGTGTGTGTGATTACTGATGAACCACTGATGTCACAGTCGGTCTCAGTTCTGAACTTGTGATTCTGAAAGACAAAAACACTTTTTAAACTAAGTGGACCTGGAGATGAGTTTTTAAATGTCTCCTTCAAGCTTCAAGAGTTTGTGTTTAGTCGTGTTTGGTTTCCATGACAACCTGAGTTCCCGTTAAGCCCCCAGCGTGTTCGCTCCTGTCTGAGACTGATCCAGGATCACGGTCTCCTCCCAGCGTGCTGCCTTCACTGAACGTGGGAATATCCACTCCAAGAGACTTCGGGCCACTTGTTGAAACGCGTCTAAGGGCGTCAGGAAGACGTTGAGCCCTCTGCACATGCGCACTGGTGCGAGTAACACGTTTGATACCCGCGAGCTCTGTCGTAATATACAGTAGACTCAATGCAAAAGATGAGTTTTTTTCCAGAAAACCCACCGACAGCTCCAGAGAGTTTCCTCTTGTTTCTATTAGTCACTGACAAGATGCGGATCATCATTTACTCCACAGCTTTATTTATTTATATCGTATTATTACAGATCTGTTTGTTTCATGTGAAGAAGTAGATTAGGTTGATTGGTGCGTTTGTAATTTATCATAATTAAAAGATAATATAAAGTCATGAAATAATGAGAACGTTTTTATAATTACAATTCCATTTTAAATGCAATGATTATCTATCTATATATCCATCTATCCATCTATCGATCTATCTATCGATCGAGAAGTCTAGTTTCCCAACTTTCACAGCGGGCCCTGAATGCGGCGTCCCGCTGCCATGTTGTTGTCTCTCGGAGTTTCCAGCTTCGGTCTCGTGTCGGCGGACTCACGGACTAGCAGGTGTCGCTTTACGGACCTCACCTGGACCACAACCGGGCTTCGGGCCGCCGACTAACGAACCGGAGCGCGAGCGGAGCCGCCGGGTTCGTACTTTATAACTTTTTAATTAGTTTAAAAGTTGTTGTTTCTGTGCCTGAAGCAGCTTAAAGCTAACGGCTAGTTAGCTAGCTTATTCTACTTTTTACTCTTTTAAAAAGGTTTAAAAGGTGTGAACTTTGACGCAATGACACGCGCAGGTGTGCGGCGTCTTAGCGCGAGCCCGCGCAGGTGAGTCGACGTCGGTAACGAAAGGGAACCGGAAGCCGGGAGCAAGTTAGTCTGGAGCTAATCGTCTGAGCTAAAGATGCTACATGCTAACTGAAGTTAGTGCGACGAGTCTGAAAGTCACCTGGAAACTTTAAATACATATATATATATATATATATATATATATATATATATATATATATATATATATATATATATATATATATGTATATGTATATATATATGTATATTTACACATACATATTTATAATATATATATTATTAATATGTATTTGTGTTAATATGCTTTATGCTTTATACATATTTATTATATATATATATATATATATATATATATATATATATATATATATATATATATATATATTTATATAAATATTTATTAGAATATAAATACATTACATATATTTATTCATGTAAATATGTGTTATAAATATGCATTATCGATATTTAGAATATATATATATATATATATACTCATATGAGTGCATACCATCTATTGACACAATGGACAGTTTTAACATCTTGTCCCGTGTTTTATGATTCTATATTATAAATATTTATTTGTGTATATATATATATATATATATATATATATATATATATATATATATATATATATATATATGGCATTTCAGGTCGGAATATTTATCCACCAGAAGTACCTTTTGGAAGTAGCGTATGCCTTCGTGACTGCAGCTCCCTCAGGTGACCTCCTCTCTGGTGGAAGTGATCTTCACCCTTTAAATAAAGGAAGTCTGTCTGAGTCACTCTTGTGTTTTTTACTTGACTTCTTCTCTCGTGACTGGCAGCGAGGTCGAAGGTCATGCACGTGTAGGTCTTCCTGCTGGTAACCATTTACATCCACTATCTTACGTTTTTAAGTTTAAGGAAAGTCTTCAGATTAATATCCGGGCTGCATGTAAACAGAAAAACCTCCGGGGTCCTGAAGGCCACTTTCCTCCTCCAGGCATATATAGGTCAGATTAACCAGAGTCCAGGAGGTCAGCTGATCGCCTCAACCAATCAGATTCCTCCGTCTCCAGAAGGTGTCTTCATCCTCTCTGTGTCGTAGAACCAGTTCAGCCAGGGCTAAACGGGTCAAGGTCGAGGGAAGACACACACACACGTCACACACACACACACACACACACACACACACACACACACACACACACACACACACACACACACACACATAGTCCTCTGGTCCTCTAGTCCTTTGGTCCTCTAGTCCTCTAGTCCTCTAGTCCTCTAGTCCTCTAGTCCTCTGGTCCTCTGATCCTCTAGTCCTCTAGTCCTCTGGTCCTCTAGTCCTCTAGTCCTCTGGTCCTCTGGTCCTCTGATCCTCTAGTCCTCTGGTCCTCTAGTCCTCTAGTCCTTTGGTCCTCTAGTCCTCTAGTCCTCTAGTCCTCTGGTCCTCTGGTCCTCTAGTCCTCTAGTCCTCTGGTCCTCTAGTCCTCTAGTCCTCTGGTCCTCTGATCCTCTAGTCCTCTAGTCCTCTAGTCCTCTGGTCCTCCGTCAGGTTTCTTTCTTTCTGCCTCTTCATCCTGTGAGGAACAGAACTACTTTTATTAACTACTATTAGTCGGTTGTGAGACTGAATTGTGCGTATGTCAACACATTTGTTGACCGACTAAATCTGGGAATCTTGTTCTTCTTCTGCGTGTTTAAACGTGTAGCTGACTCATCGTTTAGCTGGACTCACGGATGTGTTTGAACCTGAGGATGAACCGAGTTCAGGTCTGAGCGAGAGATGAATGATCGGCGTACTAAACTACACAAGTGAGATTTTAGCATTAAAAAAAAACACAAAATATCCATTTATTCATAAATAAAAGTTAAACATTTGTATTTGTAGTTTTTAATCAACTTCGTCCGTGGAGACCAAAGTGTGAAAGGAAAAAAACAAATGTATATTTATTGTGCCTCATGACGTCTGAGCTGCTATTACTCTGATGACCACTTGTGTTTAAATACCTTTTAAAGTATTCATGTTTCTCTCTGAGGGAGGAAAGCTTCCCTTCCCTGTTATTAAAATAACAACAACAATTTATTTTAATAACAGTAAAATATCAAAATATAGAAATTTAATGAAATAACAACATATTTATTAATTTGAATAACATGTTAAAATAATATAATAATTATGCAATATCAACATATAATAACTTAATAATTTAATAAAATATAACAATTTAATGAAATAATAACATTATACATTTATTTTTATAACATAGTAAAATATCTATTTCTTTATTTTGCTGGTTCCGGGTAGTTCTATGATTTCCTGTATTGTAAATACATTGTGCTTTTATTGGTCATATTACATAATTTGTACATGAGTAACTGAGGGTTCAGTGCCTTGCTCAAGGACCCCGTCACATACAAACATATGAATGAGCTCATTCCAGTTGTGTGATCTACTCTCTTGTTACCTGAAGGGAATTTCAGGGAAATATGTATTTGGTTAAGCTAACATGTTCTTTTAGGCAAGACAAGGTTGAGGGAATATACACACACGCACACACACGCACACACACAAACTCACTCAAACACACACGTTACAGCCTGAAAACATCTATCATAAAATTCCGTAAATGAGCTGCAGGGGATGTGTGTGTGTGTGTGTGTGTGTGTGTGTGTGTGTGTGTGTGTGTGTGTGTGTGTGTGTGTGTGTGTGTGTGTGTGTGTGTGTGTGTGTGTGTGTGTGTGTGTGTGTGTGTGTGTGTGTGTGTGTGTGTGTGTGTGTGTGTGTGTGTGTGTGTGTGTGTGTGTGTGTGTGTGTGTGTGTGTGTGTGTGTGACTGTCTCTCTCTAACGGGCACGACACAGATCACATGACTCGCTCTCCTGCTTTTCTTTTTTATAAAAGTAAAACGGTTTGCCCTCTGGCTGACCTCTGGCTGACCTCTGGTTCTCAATGCTCCCTCCAGGTGAAGATGGTGGACCGGCTCGCCAACAGCGAGGCCAACTCCAAGCGCATCGGCGTGGTGGAGGGCTGCTTCGGCGCCGCCGGCCAGCCGCTCGTCATCCCCGGCCGCGTGCTGATCGGCGAGGGCGTGCTCACCAAGCTGTGCCGCAAGAAGCCCAAAGCGCGGCAGTTCTTCCTCTTCAACGACATCCTGGTGTACGGCAACATCGTGATCCAGAAGAAGAAGTACAACAAGCAGCACATCATCCCGCTGGAGGGCGTGACCATCGACACGGTGCCGGACGAGGGCGACCTGCGCAACGGCTGGCTCATCAAGACGCCCACCAAGTCCTTCGCCGTGTACGCCGCCACCGCCACCGAGAAGTCCGAGTGGATGAACCACATCGGGAAGTGCGTGGAGGACCTGCTGCAGAAGAGCGGCAAGGCGGCGCCGGGCGAGCACGCCGCGGTGTGGGTGCCCGACTCGGAGGCCACGGTGTGCATGCGCTGCCAGAAGGTGAGGTTCACGCCCGTCAGCCGGCGCCACCACTGCAGGAAGTGCGGCTTCGTGGTGTGCGGGCCGTGCTCCGACAAGAAGCACCTGCTGCCCAGCCAGTCGTCCAAGCCCGTGCGCGTGTGCGAGTCCTGCTTCCTGCAGCTGACGGCGGCGGCGGCGGGGCGGCGGCGGCGCGGCGCTCCTCGGACTCCTACGGCCGGACGGGGTCAAAGTTCCACAACCTGTCGGACGATGACGACGAGGACGACAGCAGCGACTGAGAGGAGCGGCTCCTTCCTCCTCCTCCTCCTCCTCCTCCTCCTCCTCCTCCTCTCCTCCTCCCTGATGGTCGAGTCACGGAGGATTAATTCACTAACTCTTCAAACCAAAAGGGATCAATATCAATATCAATATATCAGTATCCATATTCTCCTCTACGCAGTGATTGAAATGTGGAAATAACTGTCTGACGAGCTTCTTCTTCTTCTTATTCTTCTAATTCTAATTCTCCTCTTCCTCCTCCTCCTCCTCCTCCTCCTCCTCCTCCTCCTCCTCTTCCTTCTTCTAATTATTTTCCTGCTTCTTCTTCTCCTCCTCCTCCTCTTCCTTATTCTTCTTCTTCTAATTATTCTCCTGCTTCTTCTCCTTCTTCTCCTTCTTCTCCTCCTCTTCCTTCATCTTCTCCTCCTCCTCCTTCCTTCTTCTTCTTCTAATTATTCTCCTGCTTCTTCTCCTCCTCCTCTTCCTTCTTCTTCTCCTCCTCCTCTTCCTTCTTCTTCTAATTATTCTCTTCCTTCTTCTCCTTCTCTTCCTGCTTCTTCTCCTCCTCCTCTTCCTTCTTCTCCTCCTCTTCCTTCTTCTCGACTCCATTGGGCTGCGATTCATCACTACAGGACATAACGGTGCTAATGAGAAAACACCTCCTCTTCCTCCTCTTCTTCCTCACGGGGATATCTTGTTATTTCTGCAGGGAAAAGCTTGAGTTTGACCTTCTCGCTCCTTCAGGTGGTTTTCTTCTGTTTTGTAAATTCGTCTCCAGCTAAATGTTTGTTTTTATTTTATAAATCCAAAAACAAAAAGTCGATTATATGCTAAACGCAGAGCTCTTCTTCTTGCTCCAGACAAATCAGCTGAAGCTCGTTTTAGGGGTCCCCCCAAACTAACTCTACCAGGTGCCTTTGTTTCACGTAGTGCCTTGTGTGTGTGTGTGTGTGTGTGTGTGTGTGTGTGTGTGTGTGTGTGTGTGTGTGTGTGTGTGTGTGTGTGTGTGTGTGTGTGTGTGTGTGTGTGTGTGTGTGTGTGTGTGTGTGTGTGTGTGTGTGTGTGTGTGAGAGAGAGTCAGGAGGGCTGTGAGCTATATGAGCATTCCTTTGTCCCTCCAAAATCTTTGAAATTAATAAGGAAATTCTAATTTTTTCATTTCTTTATTGATCTATTTTCATCTCAAACATTTACTTTTTTTTAACAGAAATGTGCTGATAAGTTTCCAGGAACATATGTTCAGCATCATAATCCCTAAAAGATAACTGCCTAATTCTCTAAATAAATGTTAGTTTAACTAACGGGTTGGTTCATTTTTTTGCACAGCTTTAAAATCTCGTGTTCATTCGTCATTAAAATTAATTCCGCATGAAATTAAATATTATAAAACTTATAATTTACTTTATAAAACACTTTGGCCCTGGCAGCCAATCAAATCGAGCGGGAGGCGGGCTTTACTGCTTCACCGCTGACTTCCTGTTGAGAAGCTCGGGTTGTTTTGTTTTTTTGCAGCGCTTTAAACTCTCGTGTATATTCGTCATTAATTCAGAATTAAATTACATATTATAAAACGTCTAATTGACCGAATAAAACGTGTCGCCCTCGAAACGGTTAAAAAAAAAAAGATTAACTATCAGCTGGCGGCGCCTCGTCACTCGTCAACGTCAAGCTTTGGCCACATCAGCCAATCAGATTGAGCGGGAGGCGGGCCTTACCGCTGACTTCCTGTTTCCGGGAGGAACGCTCGATGTTCGCGGGTTTTCTTTTTTTTTATTCGCGATGAATGATTTTGTTTTTCGCCTCTTTCAACCAGCGGTCAACATTGTTCTTCTCTTACATTTAATAATATTATAGAATACAACGCATTTGATACTTACTTTGATGCTCCACACCCCCTTTTATTATATGATATATCTCTATATTCTAGAGAAGGCGTTTCCCTCCAGAGCTCCGATGAGAACTACGTCACACGGAGAATATTTAGTTAATTTTAGGGTAAAATGGCCTTTTTTTAATGTCTCGTTTGTTTTGTTTAACGTTTTTAAATCTTATCCATCTGCATTCCAGGCTTCCGTCGTTCCTTAATTAATATCTGGTGCTTTGTTTCTAGAGGAGAATAAGTGAGTTAATAATGATAATAAATAAACTGTAAAACTAGAATAAGAGCAACTGGTGGAGATCTTCGTTCGTCCATTTTTTTCCGAGGTGAAGCGAACGCCTCGTCTGAACTCTGAAGAAAGGGAATTGTTTTAATTAAAGATTCTTTAGTTTTACGGATTTAATAATGTTTATGAAAGCAAAACATGATCACAGCTGTTCTTCATACTCTGGGTGGTGATGATGATGATGTGGGCGGGGCCTCAGGGCTCGGCTCTGGATTAAAGTCAGCGCATGACTTTTGATCTGATCCACGACTTTCAAAATAAAGTTTTAATCCTTTTCTGCTTCGTTATTTGTACAAATTAGTTTGGGTTTTATTTGTCTTTGTTTATATTTCTAAATGATTTAAACATATAAATATTTTAGTATATTAATATTTATATGTAAAAGAAATTTAAAATTTTTGTATATAAATATATATAAAAGTTACAAAATATCTTTATTTAAATAGTTATATAAATATATATTTTATACTGTCAATTCTCAAGAACACTTGATTTTTATTTAACCGTTTGTATAGTTTGGTTTATTTTATATTTCATTTATTTTGGCATTATTTTGCATTTAATTGTCGTCTCGTTGCCGTAGAGGACGAAGGCTTCAGAAAGTTGACAGTTTTTATAAAATTATATTTAAATGTTCAACATATCGCTTACAGTATTACAACAACCCCCCCCCCCCCCCCCGTCAGCAGCCAGCAGCGATTGGTCGACCCAGTCCCACACGTGGACGGAGCCGTCCGAGGCCGCGGACAGCAGCGTCCTCGGCCTCTCGGGGTGCCACGCGTGGGCGGCGACGAAGACGCCGGGCGGCGAGGAGACGGCGTGGCCGCGGTGCTCGAACAGCGGCTCCACGTCCCGCGGCGCCGCCGTCCAGAGCGCCGTGTCGTAGATCTGAACGCCGCCATCGAAACCTGCAGACGGAGAGCACCGTAAATAACCCGTCACGCCACTCGGCTAACACTTTCCCCTCGTTTCCAGTCACTATGCTAAGCTAACTAGCCCGTGAACTCACCCGACACCGCCACACGGCCGTCCAGCGCCGGCGCCCACGACACGCCGACCTCCGGGTCGCTGCGACCCGATTGGACGTCGAGCTGCGCCCGACTCACGGCGGCGCCGGGGCTCCTCAGGTCCGAGACCTCCGCCTGGCCGGACGAGGAGAGCCTGAGGACGCCGCGGGGGCACGCGTCCGTCCACCAGAGGGCGGCGGCGCCCCGAGAACTCGGCGCCGGGTGGAGCTGAGCGGCGGCGGCCATCCGCGTGTCGGCCACGTAGACGCTCCCGCTGGCGCCGCCGGCCAGGAAAACGGCGTCGCTCAGGAACTGTAGCGAGCTCAGAGGGTCGTCGGAGGTCGTCTCTGTGGGGACAGAACCAAAACATCAGGAGCCTGACCGCACCATGAGAACGTTATCATCTACATTCAGCCAGTACTTATATTCACTGAGCAGAGCCTGAACGCATCATATGAACGTTATCATCTACCTTCAGCCAGTACTCATGTTCACTGAGCAGAGCCTGAACGCACCATGAAAACATTATCATCTACTTTCAGCCAGTACTCGTATTCACTGAGCAGAGCCTGAACGCACCATAAGAACATTATCATCTACATTCAGCCAGTACTCGTATTCACTGAGCAGAGCCTGAACGCACCATATGAACGTTATCATCTACCTTCAGTACTCATGTTCACTGAGCAGAGCCTGAACGCATCATCATGCCACTGAATGGACGAACATCGTAACGTTCACTCGTCTGATTCCAGAGGTTCACCCGTCTGACCTCTCTCTCTGATTGGTGGACGTGTCGGACTCACCGAGCGCGTACAGGATCTGACCCGAGGTCAGCTGAGTCAGCTGCACGTCGCCGCTGTGAGCGCCGTGAAGGACTTGAGACGAGACTCGAGCTGCGATCCTCGAGCCTCCTCCGGAAACACTCTTCGTGGTCTTCCTCCTCTTCCTCCCCTCCACGCGGCCCGTCAGCCGGATCACGTCTGTCATTGGACGACGAGACGACCAGAAAACACGATGTTTATGAAACACAACGTTTATAAAACACAACGTTTATGAACACAAAGTTCTGAAAACATTCATAAAATGATAAACGTTGTCTTTTCTCTGGGCGACCTGAACTCACCGCTGTCGTCTCCTCCGACGCTCCACACCTGCAGGTCAGAGCTCAGCCCGTCGTTGGTGACGACACACCTGCAGCAGCAGCAACAACAACAACAACAACAACAACAACAACAGGAGGTGAGTGGAGTTATTCATGACATTTATTGTTTTACCGTAGTTTGACTTTTTGATAAGAGTTCAGTTTAATGAACATGAAGTCATTAGATATGTATTTGTACAACGAGCTGCTGCCGGTTTACATTTCTTTAATGTTTATGTATTAGAAACACTTATTTCTGGTATTTATGAAAGGCAGATATTTAATTAAAGTCTTTTTTTAAATATAGGTTTTATTTATATTTTTACTCCCATACAATTGTAATATATACATATAAATAGATATAACATAACATATATTTGAAACGTTAACTAAATATAATATATATATATATTCTAAATGTTAACTAAATATTATGTAAATATTTATATTCTAAATGTTAGCTAAATGCAATAATATAATATATATATAAATAATCTATAGATATACTGTATTTACATTCTTAATGTGAACTAAATATAATAATATAATATATATATAAATAATATATATATAATATATATATATATATTATATATATATAAGCCATATTTTACATTTTTCCTTTTACACATATTTTGTTAGAATATATTTTGCATGTAAAATTATTATTTACAAAAAACTATTTGCAAAGTACAACAGGAAGCAAAATAAAATAGAGGCGACATTCACACGTCGACGTGCCTCAAACGCACCGTGAGCTCGGGACGTGTGTGAGGCAGCGGACCGGACCCTCCGTGAACCCACCGTGGACCACTTTGAAGTCCCGTTCTGCACAGAGACCCTGAACACAACACACATATAAATCAAGAATCCAGATTTAAATATATAAAAACTAAAGTTCAGACTGAGTCTCACTTTATTCTCATCGGCGAAAAGCTTCAGCGGTAAAAGCAGCTCCAGGATTTCATTTGTAGAAGAAGCGTGTCCGGCCACACACACGGCTGCAAACACCAAGACAAACATCTGATTTAAAGACGTAATATGTGAATGGAATATTCCAGATAATAATGAGTGTAAGCTCACTCTTCCCTGACGTCCACTCCAAGACCCGGGTGGGATGCTCCAGCTGGTACACGTGGAGGTCTTTGTACCTGCAGGAAGTGACGGCAGACTATGCATTAATATTATTATTATTTTATTTATAAGCTGTAAACACCAAAGGAGCTGCAGAAAAGAACTTCTATGAATGGATTCAGGAATAAATAAATATGCTTTTTTCACTCTATAGTTTCAATTTAAATAACATTACTACATGAAATAATGCTTTCATATATATTACCACTTTTTAAACGTGCAGTAACTTCACTTTTGATCAATCACTTTACTTGAGAACAATTTCAAATCTATACTTTCACATTTCAGGGCTGAGCACAAATTCATCTTTAAAATAATTCTTATTTTTCCTAATTTATGGAATGAACTCTTCAATTCTGCGTATCAATAATTAATGTATAAGTTTAACAGATTTAAATGGTTATTTTCACAACTGAACTTTATATTTAGTAAAATATGTGACTGCAAAATTTTGTTAAAGAAAAATTAATTAAAACATGTCAGAATTAGACGCAGGAATCGTTTTATTATTCATATTATTATTGATAACCGACAGGAGAGTGAGAGGAAACTACACTTCAAAGGTTTTTAGGCGCAGTTCGGTTTTATTATTAATTAAAATGAATGTAATTAAAGCTTCTTGAAGCACGAACGTTAAACATATAACACATAACATATAACACTCCTCACGTCTTCAGGGATTCGAGGAACCAGTCGTCCAAAACATCGTGAAAGTCTGCTTCCTCCATCGCGGCCGTCGGCACCACGTGACCGCTCAGGTTTGAGCGGTCAGCGGTCAGGTTTCTGTTGGTTACTTCCGGTTCGTCTCCCGAGAGTAAAGGTCACAGCGCCCCCTGCTGGACCGGAGTTACAGATTTATTTATCTAATTTATTTAAGAGGGAACGTTGACCTTGTTTTATACTCACAATATTCTACAGACAAACTAAACTATAATATAGAGGACAGGAAACACAAATACATATATATATAAATATATATATATATATATATATATATATATATATAATTAAAAGTAGCAATATCACAGTGTAGAAACATTCACTGAGTTAAAAAACCGAGAGTCCAGATATACTTTAAGTACCTAGGTTATTTATTATGTAGAATAACATTGTCAATATTTTTGACACGTGAATGCACATTATTATTTAATAATTGTTTAATAATGTATTTTGTATTAATTCAAACCATTAAAAAGTCATGTAAAAAAGATATATTTTAGAATAATTTACAATAAAATGTAAAAAAAAAAGTAGTGGTAACATGTTGAGTTCAAATGAGGTGAACAAGATATCTTGAATTATAGATTTTTCTATGTGAGTATTATCGGGATTTGTTGTTAAAGTGACTACTACTCCTCCTCCTCCTCCTCTCCTCTGAGGATGTTGTATATCTGATGTATAAATCCCTTTCTATACTTTTTGCCCAGATTAATTCAGAATGTTCTCCAAACTTTAGGATTTTTACCTTCACATAAAACTCCATCAAGAAAATGACATCATTATTATTTAACATCAGGTCAAAGGTCAAAAACCTATAAATACACCTTATTTATAGAATCGACTCTCATACGATCTCTATATAAAAGCAGGTCCTCTTCAGTCCCGGTGTCTCCCGCAAACCCAGCGGAGTCCGGCTCGGCCTCGGAGGTCCGTCGGCTCGGTGGCCGTGAACCAGCTGCACTGGCAAGCGAAGGCCCGCGGGCCGCTCCTCTTCTTCAGTCGGGCGGCGAGCTTCAGGCGGTCCGGCACGTTGTTCCTGAAACACACGCAGAAGAAATACAGAAGCTGCATTCTCTCTCCTGACCACCAGGGGCGGCTCCTCTGGTTGTATAGAAGTCTATGCTTCATGTGTTGAAGCTGCATTCTCTCTCCTGACCACCAGGGGGCGACTCCTCTGGTTGTATAGAAGTCTATGCTTCATGTTTTAAAGCTGCATTCTCTCTCCTAGACCACCAGGGGGCAACTCCTCTGGTTGTATAGAAGTCTAAGCTTAATGTTTTAAAGCTGCATTCTCTCTCCTGGCCACCAGGGGGTGACTCCTCTGGTTGTATAGAAGTCTAAGCTTCATATGTTAACGCTGCATTCTCTCTCCTGGCCACCAGGGGGCTCACCTGAGGAACAGGTAGTCACAGGACGCGTCCCACTCGCAGTCGTCGAACGTCAGCACCCTGAAGTCACATGACGTGCACCTCAGTTGGTCACATGACCTGTGGGCGGTAACCATCGTTAATGAGTCGTTAGGAACCAGGAAGTGGACTTGTGTGTTCTCACCTTTTGGACGTCGCCGTGCCGACGCCGCTCGGCACCGAGCTGCCGCCCACAAACACGGGGCAGCACCTGCTCATCAATGTTATTATTCATATTATTTACGTTATGATGGGATATTTATTACTTTCTATGAGTATCATTGGTTACAATTTTTTTGTTTATCATTAACAAATATTAGAAATTGTTCATAATAATATGCAAAAATAAATTACACATTATAATTGATTATATTATTTTACACAGACTTTTGATACAATAACTACATTTTAATAAAATAATTATTAGTAAGAACTAATGAATTGTCAATAAAAAAATCAATATGAATGTTTATTATAATGATATCCCAATAAGCCGCTTTAATTATTGTTATTATGTTTATTTAACTTACTTTCTTCCTCCCGACTGAGACAACGGCTTCTTTTCTCCTCGCTCAGGAAACGCCTGCGTCTGAAATAATTTAATTGAATTTCTTTTTTTAAATCTCATTAATTGAAACCGTGTTTGTTTCAACGTTCCTGTTGCTTTGAATCATTATCAAACTCGTGAAAATCTGTCATTAATATATTATAATAAATGGGTTCATTTCTAGTTAAAGTGCACGTTCACCTTCAGAGAGGAACCTCCGGACTCGTCCAGGAAGTCTTCCAGCAGAGCGTCGAGGTCGGAGAGGTCGGCGAGGTCGCTGCTGATTGGCTGCTCGGGCTTCACGGCTCTAAATGAGGAAACAATGTATTTAATGTTTAATATTTAATATTTAAGGTTTCATCCATTTAAACTTTACACAACAGATGTATTATCGTCCGTTTCCAGTATTTATAAACAGTGTTTGCTTCTTAGTATTTCAGAAATAAATAAAGTAAATTTAATTAATATTAAATATGGAGCTTTCTCTTTTGTAATATTATATATATATATCTATATATATATAGATATATATATATATAGATATTTATTTGAGTTTACATATTTGTGTACATAGTAAGTTATGTGGGTAAATATATTTCAACTCATTCCTGATTTTACAGATATATTACCTCTGACAGAATAGATGCATTAAACTGAGTATTTTGTATTTACTATGTCTATTAAGATATTAAAAATAAACAACATATAGGGAATTCTTTATTAGGAATGATCCTCCTTGAAATTACCCATCATTAACACAAAGTGTACCAACAATGTCACACACAAAAACAGAAATGAATAAACAAACAAACAAAAAGAACCAATAATAAGATTAAACTCCAAGCAGGCTTAAGAAATAGATAGTTATGTCATAGACTGAAGAAGAACAGATCATTAAATAAGTGTTATGATGGACAGATACACATGTTCCCTTTAATAAGAAGACATGGGATTGTATATTTATATTTATTAAATATATAGGATATATATTTAAAGTGCTTCCCGTGATAATTAGATCACAAACTGTTCTAAATAGTATTTAAACATAATAATTACGATGTAAAAGGGTGAAATGAAGAGTTTAGAGGACTAGTTTGGCGCTTTATTGACGTCAATAATAACCGTTATGAGCAGCTGATGCGTCCACCTGCGTGTCACGTGTCCCGCGGCGCCTCGCGGGCTGCTTCCGGTGGACGTCGCGTCGGAACCGCCGCGGCAGAACCGCCGCTCCACGTCGTCCAGCAGCTCGTCCAGGTCCTCGGCCTCCATGTTGTTTGTGGGGGGGAATAATAACCGGATGCGCGCGCAGTCTGAGCACGCTCCATGTCGCTTAGTAACAAGGGGAAATAGCGGAAGTGCAGCGACGCCTCCTTCAAAATAAGTGTCGCAGTATTCAGATAGATAGATAAGCAATAAGGCATCATTTGTACAGATAGTTTATAAGCAAAACAATTACGAAAATATATATCAGGCACAATGTAAGAAAATAGAATAGAAAATAAGAAGTAAGGCAGAATATATCCAAGACATATAATGTAATCAACAAATTTCCCCTTGGGGATTAATAAAGTATATTTCTATTCTATTATATTCTTCTAATAATAATAAAAAGCACAATGTATATAAAGAAATTGAAAATAATAATAAGAAAAATACACAACATAAAAAAATATAATATAATAATAAGAAAAAGTGCACAATACATACATATAATGTAATAGAATAAGAGAAATTGCTAAATATATAGAGAAAATAGAATAGAAAAAGCACAATGTATAAAACAAATAGAATAGAATAAAAAGAGAAATGCACAATATATTTTTTTATTGAATAATAATAAATTCACATTATCTAACACAAATTAAATAGAATGATTTAAAATCAAATTAATTAACAAAGCAAGCAAAACTATTCTCATTATTGTTTTATTTTAGTTGATGTTGTTTGCTGTCGTATACTGTTTGTTTGTTTGTTTGTTTGTTTGGTTTCATTGTGTTGCCAAACAAATATGTATGTAATATGTGTATTTATGTGACATCACCTCAAACCAGAACAGATTTTAAGTTCTAGAATAAGAGTTTTTAAAACGTTTACATTTAGACATCAGGACAAGATGCAGGAAAACAATAATAACTGATATATTGGTTTTCTGCATGTAATAAATAAATAAACTAACCAAGCATAACAATAATAATACGTTTTTTAGAAGAAGAAAAAAAATTGTCACGTTGTCGGCAGGATTTGAACCTGCGCGGGGAGACCCCAATGGATTTCTAGTCCATCGCCTTAACCACTCGGCCACGACAACCAGCTGGCGGACGGGCGCCGGGAGACAGACAGACGGCCGGGGAGCGGCGACGGCCCGCAGCGCGCGGCTCTGGATCACGATCAATAAACGTAATTCAGTGGAAAGATAAACAGAGATGTCGTCATATAAAGTTCTCTGCGTTACAGGAAGTGATTAGTTAGAAATGGTCACGTGGTGTGTGGTACCGAACATCCGGGTAACTTCATTTTCCCCGAGAAGAGAAAACCACAGCACATGCGAGTCGAGGGGAATATTATTATTATTATTATTATTTAATTATTATTGTGACTTTTAAGCACAATCACATGTTTTATTAAGTCATCCGCCGTAGCTTGTGAAACACAGGGTGTTGAGTTGCATTCTGGGATATGTAGTGTGTTCTGTCATTTTGTGCTGCCTTGTCAGAATGTGCTACCCGCTGCATAAACCGATAGGTGTGTCTATCGATCCATGCTACCCTATCTGATAGGATGTTATTGTACTATCAAAATATGCTTTTCTTTCAAAGTTCAATGTTTCACTTTTCACTGTTAAAGTGTTTATCTTCAACACTAAATACCCTAATAATAAACCAGTGCTTTATTATGATAATGTGAACAAACTCATGTTTACAATAATTTGTTGACACAAAAGAAATAGCAACTGCTTATGACTCATTAATCTACATGTCATTACTACATAGTAATACTACCTGTACAATATACATGCTGAATGTACTTTTAACTAGGGAAATAATCTGGATTTTGATGATGTCACTCCCCGTTATCAGACGTGCATCGACAGGGTGCAAAACATTATGGGCGTGTCAAACAAACTCGGAAAATCGACTCGGAGCATGCGCAACACCACGAGGTAGCAGTTCTCGACAAATAGCATGAAATGACAGAACACCGCTTCCAGACGATCAACATCCTCCGTAGGTTCTGATTCAACGGTATGACGTCAGTGACGTCACGCGGATCATTTCAACAGTCTCACCTAGTTTTACCGCCTGAGTTTAAAAAATCATCCCGAATGAGACGCATTGTTCGTGTCCTGTCATTCACACGCCCGGCGGACATTTGAGAAGTTAAAAATGTCCCTCGATTTATGTCATTCAGGGGTGATAGTGCGTCCCAAAGCCAGACCAGTAGAGAACCACTACCCAGACTAGTGGAGAACCACTACCCAGACCAGTAGAGAACCACTACCCAGACCAGTAGAGAACCACTACCCAGACCAGTAGAGAACCACTACCCAGACCAGTAGAGAACCACTACCCAGACTAGTGGAGAACCACTACCCAGACCAGTAGAGAACCACTACCCAGACCAGTAAAGAACCACTACCCAGACCAGTAGAGAACCACTACCCAGACCAGTAGAGAACCACTACCCAGACCAGTAGAGAACCACTACCCAGACCAGTAGAGAACCACTACCCAGACCAGTAGAGAACCACCTAACTGTGACAAAGCTTTTAACAAAGTTAATGTAATAATGTTTGTTTGATCTTTGATAAAGTAATGTGGGTTCAAATAAATCTAATAAAATTAAATAGATTTATTTTATAATATTAAATACATTTGCATATATAGTTATACATGTATATAAGTACACCTAAATGCAAAGACAGTTATTTAACTATATGTTCTGGAGTAGTTAGAACGATACCGTGTTAGTGACCACCGGCCCTTTAAGGCCCATGAGGCGGATGTGGCCCTCGGTGAAAATGAGTTTGACACCCCTGCTCTATACCGAACTATACCCTCTACAAACAAAAGTGCTTTTATGGATACTGTACGTACCAATAGAACATTAAAACATTGAGGTTCTTAGTAGTTATATCCCCATCTCAAATAATAGAAGATGAACAGGTGTTTCTGGCATTTCTATTCACCTTCAATGACACAGCATTAACAGGCGACTCGTCTGGACCTCCTGATGGAGTCGTTGATGGTATCTCATGATATGTGACTGACAGAGGTGTGACCAAGTAACTTTTTTGCAAGTCCCAAGTAAGTCCCAAGTCTTTGCCCTCAAGTCCCGAGTCGAGTCCAAAGTCATGACTGACCAGTCTCAAGTCAAGTCCAAGTCCTGCAGTTTGAGTTGAGTCCTTTCGAGTCCTTTTGATCACAGAGTAATAATATATTTACACAGATCATGTATGCTTTTAAAATCTGTATTTATTTATTATAAGTGCAAGTATAACTTGTTTGAAATTGCAGGGGGAAAATGGTGCTAACATTGCACTATTAACCATTCATTTTTAACATTTAACTCATATTTTGAAAGAATATTCTTCATTTTAAACCACTCTTTTACAGAATGAACACATTTGAAAAAACAAGTGCAACTGTAATTATTTGTACAAAAGTGCTAACATTGTATTTTGCATTTTAACTAGTTCCACAGCAGTTTCTGTTCTGCATTTATCTCATCTCATTTATCGCACCTCATATTGTGTGGGTGTGTGTGTGTGTGTGTGTGTGTGTACATGGGAGAAACGTAACAAATACATGAACATAACAATAAACAGGGTTGTGCTTTTTATATGTTGGGGCCCTCTGCTGCATTGCATTTGCAAAAGACCAAATTGGGCAAAAGTCTGTCGGTCATTTGTGCACGATGGGGACCACCATGTGATCCCACCATGGCTGACCACTCGCTCCACTGGAGCACTGGAGGCCGGTGTTCTGTCATTTTTTGCTGCCTTGTAAAAATGTGCTACCCGCTGCATAAACTGATAGGTGTGTATCGATTCATGCTACCCTATAAAAAAATGCTACTTTATGGTTTTATACATCTGTACATCAAATAAAGGCATAAAGTAAGTGTTCTTTTCTGTCATGAGTCTAATTATAAAAAGTGTCACTCACCGTTGCAAAGACAGGGTTAGCTAAACATGATGGGCGTGTCGGAAAAAACTCGAAAAATCGACTCGGCGCATGCGCATTACCACAAGGAGCGTTTTTTGACAAGCAGCATTAAATGACACCGGCACCTGTTGGTGCAGCTCGGGTGCGTGGAGCGAGTCTTATCAAGTCAAAAGGCTCGAGTCCAAGTCAAGTCACGAGTCATTGATGTTGAAGTTCAAGTCGAGTTGCAAGTCTCTTTACATTTAGTCAAGTCGAGGCGCAAGTCATCAAATTCATGACTCGAGTCTGACTCGAGTCCAAGTCATGTGAGTCCACACCTCTGGTGACTGGGACCTGTTGGCTGCTGCTCTCCTGGCTCATGGTGACCTCAGGTAGGGATGACGTCATTTTAATTTAGAGGAGCTTCTTCCAGCAGAAGCTCCTGTCACATGTAGTGGGACAGCCTTTCTTAAAGGGCCACACACATCTTTAGAAAAACTTCTTCAAGTTTCTTCTCATTCAAGTAATTCAGAATGTCCATTGTCGTGTTACACTGGTGTTACACTCTACTGGTGTTACACTCTACTGGTGTTACACTCTACTGGTGTCACACTCTACTGGTCTTACACTCTACTGGTGTTACACTCTACTGGTGTCACACTCTACTGGTCTTACACTCTACTGGTCTTACACTCTACTGGTGTTACACTCTACTGGTGTTACACTCTACTGGTCTTACACGCTACTGGTGTTACACTCTACTGGTGTTACACTCTACTGGTCTTACACGCTACTGGTATTACACTCTACTGGTGTTACACTCTACTGGTGTTACACTCTACTGGTCTTACACTCTACTGGTCTTACACGCTACTGGTGTTACACTCTACTGGTCTTACACTCTACTGGTCTTACACTCTACTGGTCTTACACTCTACTGGTGTTACACTCTACTGGTGTTACACTCTACTGGTGTTACACGCTACTGGTCTTACACTCTACTGGTCTTACACTCTACTGGTGTTACACTCTACTGGTGTTACACGCTACTGGTGTTACACTCTACTGGTCTTACACTCTACTGGTCTTACACTCTACTGGTCTTACACTCTACTGGTGTTACACGCTACTGGTCTTACACTCTACTGGTGTTACACGCTACTGGTCTTACACTCTACTGGTCTTACACTCTACTGGTGTTACACTCTACTGGTGTTACACTCTACTGGTGTTACACGCTACTGGTGTTACACTCTACTGGTGTTACACTCTACTGGTCTTACACTCTACTGGTCTTACACTCTACTGGTGTTACACTCTACTGGTGTTACACTCTACTGGTGTTACACGCTACTGGTGTTACACTCTACTGGTGTTACACTCTACTGGTCTTACACTCTACTGGTCTTACACTCTACTGGTGTTACACGCTAGCGGCTAACTTTATGAAAACCCTCGCACGCTCCTGATGGAATGCGTGTAGCGTGAGCATCAGCCTGTAGTCAGACATGTGAACATCAGTCTATAGTCAGATATGTGAACATCAGTCTATAGGGTCAGACATGTGAACATCAGTCTATAGTCAGACATGTGAACATCAGTCTGTAGGGTCAGACATGTGAACATCAGTCTATAGTCAGACATGTGAACATCAGTCTATAGGGTCAGACATGTGAACATCAGTCTATAGTCAGACATGTGAACATCAGTCTATAGGGTCAGACATGTGAACATCAGTCTATAGGGTCAGACATGTGAGCATCAGTCTATAGTCAGACATGTGAACATCAGTCTATAGGGTCAGACATGTGAACATCAGTCTATAGGTCAGACATGTGAACATCAGTCTATAGGGTCAGATATGTGAACATCAGTCTGTAGTCAGACATGTGAACATCAGTCTATAGGGTCAGACATGTGAACATCAGTCTATAGTCAGACATGTGAACATCAGTCTATAGTCAGACATGTGAACATCAGTCTATAGGGTCAGACATGTGAACATCAGTCTATAGTCAGACATGTGAACATCAGTCTATAGGTCAGACATGTGAACATCAGTCTATAGGTCAGACATGTGAACATCAGTCTATAGTCAGACATGTGAACATCAGTCTATAGTCAGACATGTGAACATCAGTCTATAGTCAGACATGTGAACATCAGTCTATAGGGTCAGACATGTGAACATCAGTCTATAGGTCAGATATGTGAACATCAGTCTGTAGTCAGACATGTGAACATCAGTCTATAGTCAGATATGTGAACATCAGTCTGTAGTCAGACATGTGAACATCAGTCTATAGTCAGACATGTGAACATCAGTCTATAGTCAGATATGTGAACATCAGTCTGTAGTCAGACATGTGAGTGTCGGTGAGTTGACCCAGAGGTTCAGCTCGGGGGACGGGGCGCCGCTCGCCCCTCTCACTCTGCGGCACTCGGCGGCGCTCCGTCTCCGTTGCGGCGCGCGGCGACTGAAACGTCTCTGATAGTATTTCTCAGATGTGACGTCATCTGATCGATCGGTTTGATCGGCCGTTTTGAGAACACCGATCAAAACCGATAATGGCAATATCGGCCGATATGGATCGGCGCCGATCAGATCGGTGCATCCCTAATATATATTATAATAATATATATTTTAATGAAATGTTCAAACTTCTGTCATCGAGCCTCAGACTGAACCTAAAGGAGCAGTTGTTGAGATGTAAACATCTGTTATAAAGATCTCTTGAAGGGGCTAAACCAACGCCTTCTAAACGCCACGCGGCGCGTTTAGAAGGCGTTTCTCAGGCGCACTTAAAAGGCGCTTGAAAGTGTAAATATACTTTATAATCCTGGCTCTAAACACGACTCCAGCTGACTTCCGCTCGGCCGGGAGTGCAACTGAAAGCTCGCCACCGAGACACGCCTCGGGGAATAGATGCTGGCGTTCGCCGGACTCTTTCCTGTCTTTTTTCAAATAGGCGTGCGGCGCTCGAGGACCCGGCGTGGAGACGGACAGCAGCTGCTTCTCGTCCCGCAGCGGCGCTTTGGTGAGCGCCCGGTTCCGGTTTCTGAGGAACTTCATCAGACTGACCTGAGGAGGAGGAGGGCCCGAATACTTCAGAGCATGTAGAGCATGTTGTAGAGCGTGTTGTAGAGCGTGTTGTAGAGCGTGTAGAGCGTGTTGTAGAGCGTGTTGTAGAGCGTGTTGTAGAGCGTGTTGTAGAGCGTGTAGAGCGTGTTGTAGAGCGTGTAGAGCGTGTAGAGCGTATTGTAGAGCGTGTTGTAGAGCGTGTTGTAGAGCGTGTAGAGCGTGTTGTAGAGCGTGTTGTAGAGCGTGTTGTAGAGCGTGTTGTAGAGCGTGTTGTAGAGCGTGTTGTAGAGCGTGTAGAGCGTGTTGTAGAGCGTGTTGTAGAGCGTGTTGTAGAGCGTGTTGTAGAGCGTGTTGTAGAGCGTGTTGTAGAGCGTGTTGTAGAGCGTGTTGTAGAGCGTGTTAGCGTGTAGAGCGTGTTGTAGAGCGTGTAGAGCGTGTAGAGCGTGGTTAGAGCGTGTAAGAGCGTGTTGTAGAGCGTGTTAGAGAGCGTTGTAGAGCGTGTTGTAGAGCGTTGTAGAGCGTGTTGTAGAGCGTGTTGTAGAGCGTGTTGTAGAGCGGTTGTAGAGCGTGTTGTAGAGCGTGTTGTAGAGCGTGTTGGAGAGCGTGTTGGAGAGCGTGTTGTAGAGCGTGTTGTAGAGCGTGTTGTAGAGCGTGTTGGAGAGCGTGTTGTAGAGCGTGTTGGAGAGCGTGTTGGAGAGCGTGTTGGAGAGCGTGTTGGTAGAGCGTGTTGTAGAGCGTGTTGGAGAGCGTGTTGTAGAGCGTGTTGGAGAGCGTGTTGGAGAGCGTGTTGGAGAGCGTGTTGGAGAGCGTGTTGGAGAGCGTGTTGGAGAGCGTGTTGGAGAGCGTGTTGGAGAGCGTGTTGGAGAGCGTGTTGAGCGTGTTTGGAGCGTGTTGGAGCGTGTGAGAGCGTGTTGAGAGCGTGTTGAGCGTGTGAGGCGTGTTAGCCGTGTTGGAGAGCGTGTTGGAGAGCGTGTTGAGAGCGTGTTGGAGCGTGTTGAGAGCGTGTTGGAGAGCGTGTTGGAGAGCGTGTTGAGAGAGCGTGTTGAAGCGTGTTGGAGAGCGTGTTGAGAGCGTGTGAAGCGTGTTGGAGAGCGTGTGTGAGAGCGTGTTGGAGAGCGTGTTAGAGCGTGTTGGAGAGCGTGTAGAGCGTGTTGGAGAGCGTGTTGGAGAGCGTGTAGAGCGTGTTGGAGAGCGTGTAGAGCGTGTTGGAGAGCGTGTTGGAGAGCGTGTTGGAGAGCGTGTTGGAGAGCGTGTTGGAGAGCGTGTTGGAGAGCGTGTTGGAGAGCGTGTTGGAGAGCGTGTTGGAGAGCGTGTTGGAGAGCGTGTAGAGCGTGTTGGAGAGCGTGTTGGAGAGCGTGTTGGAGAGCGTGTTGGAGAGCGTGTTGGAGAGCGTGTTGGAGAGCGTGTAGAGCTGCAGGACTCACGTAGGCGGCGATGAAGAGCAGCAGGGAGAAGGTCAGAACCAGGGAGGCGAGCAGCAGCAGCTGAGCGTCCGTCAGATGGTTTCTTGGAGATTCCTTCAGCTCTGGACACTCTGGAAATAAGAATAATAATTTATTGAAGGATTAAAAAGATAAAAAAGGAAAACAAGATTAAAAAACAGAAAGAAAACTAATCTGAAAAATCTAAAATAATTCTAAATTATATATATATATATATATATATACATACACATACACAGGACTGTCTCAGCAAATTTGAATATTGTGATAAAGTTCTTTATTTTCTGTAATGCAATTAAAAAAACTAAAATGTCATGCATTCTGGATTCATTACAAATCAACTGAAATATTGCAAGCCTTTTATTCTTTTAATATGCTGATTATGGCTTACAGCTTAAGAAAACTCAAATATCCTATCTCTAAATATTAGAATATTTCCTCAGACCAAGTAAAAATAAAGATTAATAACAGCAAAACTAAATCAAACATTGTAAATGTCCATTAATGCACTCAGGACTTGTTGGGAATCCTTTTACGGATGACTGCATCAACGCGGCGTGGCATGGAGGCAATCGGCCTGTGGCATTGCTGAGGTGTTATGGATGCCCAGGAGGCTTCACTAGGGCCTTTAGCTCATCTGCATTGTTGGTCTGGTGTCTCTCAGCTTCCTCTTCACAACACCCCACACATTCTCTCTGGGGTTCAGGCCAATGGAGGCCAGTAATGCCATGGTCAGGACACCAGTTACTGCTGGTTCTGGCACTGGGCAGGTGCCAGATCATGCTGGGAAATGAGATCCTCATCTCCATGGAGCTTTTCAGCAGACTCTAAAGTCTCTTGGTCCACAGCTGCATTGACTCTGGACTGGATGAAACCCAGTGGACCAACACCAGCAGCTGACATGGCTCCCAAACCATCACTGACTGGGAGCTTCCCACTGGATTTGATCCACTGGGATGTTGCTCCTCTCCAGCCTTTCTCCAGACTCTGGGCCTTGACTTCCAGATGAAACTCAACACTTGCTTTGGTCTGGAAAGAGGACTTTGGACCCTCTGACCTGTCCGCTGCTTCTTTTCAGTTAATGAGACATTCAAGTGATGAGTTGAATACCCTAGAGAATACTTTATCATGATATTCTAATGTTTAGAGATAGGATATTTGAGTTTTCTTAAGCTGTAAGCCATAATCAGCTATATTAAAAGAATAAAAGGCTTGCGATATTTCAGTTGATTTGTAATGAATCCAGAATGCATGACATTTTAGTTTTTTTAATTGCATTACAGAAAATAAAGAACTTTATCACAATATTCTAATTTTCTGAGACAGTCCTGTATATATATATATATATATATATATATACACACACAAGCTGTTGTTGTTGTTGTGGACTTCATCCTGATATAACTTCATGTCTTTACGTCATGGCCCTCGTGAACAATCGTAAACGTGACGTTCAGCGTGTAAAGTAATGCCGGTGTGAGTGACAGGCGCGTCGGCCAATCAGAGCGCAGGGTTAGAGGCGCTCACCTGTCATGGCGAGCACCACCCGGCCCTCCCGGTTCTGCTCGCCCAGCGGCGCCGCCAGCTGACACGAGTACACGCCGCGGTCCGCACACGTGAGGTTGTCCAGCTGGAGGTCACGTGACGCGCTCAGCTCCGCGCGCCGCGCGCCGCTGTAGCGCCGCGTCACGCCGCCTGGGGGGCCTATGGACAGGAGGCCTTGGAGGCGGGGCGCTGGCGGCGCTCCTTCCTGTGACATCATCATGACATCATCACACGGTCACTTACACATCCGACACGACAGAGTACTTTCACTGGTACTTCATGCATTACATCGAACGCTCATTTATACTTCTATACGTCAGAAATCACTTGAAAAAGAACGGGACAATAAATGTGGAAAGTAATTAAAATAGTATACAAGTACATGGTTTTATCAAATAATTAGAAGAATAAATGTGTATGTAAAAATATTTTAAAATGTTAATAAATGCAGGAATTAATGAAGTAAATAAAAAATATAAGGAGGAAACAATAATAAATAACAAAATAATTGTACAATAAATGTGGAAAATAAATAAATAGGTCAATATATATTTTTTAATAAAATATCCCTCGAATTTCTTTATAGAAGAATTAATAAAGTAAATAAAAATGGGAAATATAAAGCGAACAAATAATAAAGAGGTTTTTTTATTGAATAAAAACATAAATGTGTATCAATTGTTTATATAAAGAGGAATAAATAAAAGAAAAATAAGTAAATAAAAACGTTTGAAAATATAAAGATGGATTTAAAAAATATTCTAAAAAATGGAGGAACAAATAAGTAAATAAAGTGTTCTTTCTTTTATTTCATGATCTTTCTACATTTATTTTCTTATTATCTGAATACTTCTTCTCAGCACTGAATAAGCAAAATATACAAAATACGACTGATATTCTACTTCAATGAATACTGCAACACAATTAAAAGTCCAAAATGAAAGTAAAATCAAAAGTATAAAAAAATTGTAGATTTTCCTTCTCTGAATAATATTTACTTCACTTATATATTTTAAAAGCTGCTCGTGAATATAGATGTGTCGTTGATTTTAAAAGTCTCGTTTTGATCATTATTTAATTTTCTTCACAGATTTCTTTTTGAATGGAACTTTTGGGCTTTCATGAAAAAACAAAACCTTGAAAGTATTTGACAAAGTATCTGGAATCCGGTTTGCATTACACAGCGTTCACAGTGTTCGTGCTCTAACACTTTCCAGTCCAACCTGAACTTCCGGGACGTGAACACAACACGCTGAGCGATGAGGAAGCCTCGAGCGGCCGGACCGGACCGGCCGGTTTGAGCCGCGTGCGCGCGCGCAGTGACGTGCACGTCAAGTGGGTTGTTGTTGTTACCTTGTACCAGCTCACGAATCGGTACCGGACACCCGGCTTCCCCTCCGCGGTGCACGGGAGGACCCGGTCCGCCCCGCACTCGGCCCGGACCTCCTGCAGAGCCTGGACCTCCTGCAGAGCCTGGACCTCCTGCAGAGCCGCACCTGAGGAGAGTCTCGCGCTCATCAAACATCCCATAATAACCTCATTTAACCTATGACGTCATGAAGACGTCGAGACTGGAACGCACCGCGACGAACAGACACGGTCATGACGTCATGGCGTGTGCGTTTAGAACAATCAGAATGCAGGTAAACCTCAAATAATGAGGAGACTCACAGAGGGTCAGCAGCAGAGCCGGGGTCAGCGGAGACATCATGATGAAGAGGAGGAGGAGGAGGAGGAGGAGGAGGAGGAGGACACAACCATCCGACTCTCAGGTGTTATGCATTAATGCAATTCAATTCAATTCAAAGCTGTTATACACTAAGGAGGAGCAAGTGGAGGAGGAGGAGGAGGAGGAGGAGGAGGAGGAGGAGGAGCAGGAGGAGGAGGAGGAGGAGGAGCAGGAGCAGGAGCAGGAGCACGCGCCTCCCATCCCCAGCCCGAGGTGGAATGTGAACTTTCCAGCCCCGTGATTATTGATCAGCAATAGTTTATGTATCTGTATGTGATGATCAATACATAGAGCAGTTTAGAGTGAGTCGGGTCGCAGAAGTTATCGCGACGTGTTCACGTGGTGCCAAAAGAAGAAATGTTATTTATTTACTTCTTTTCATTTTCTATTGAATTTTATTTTGTTTTTGTAGCGTAAAAATATAAAATAAAGTTTGTATTTATGTTGTTTGCTTATTGATTATATATATATATATATATATATATATATATATATATATATATATATATATATATATATAGACTTTTGTTGAGAAGGAGACACTCGTCGCCCGTGTCTGACGTCGCTGCCACATGTTCGCATTAAGCTTATAGATGTTAATTAATGTTATCATAAGTTAGACATCATGAGTTTCTCTTCTCAGCTCCAGGCAAAAGTGAAAGAGGAACTTTGTGGTTTCCTGTAAACCGGGAGATTCCAGGAACTGGTTTCTCACGTGACTAACTTCATTGTTTACTTCATTAGTTTATTTTTTTAAGGAACATTTGATACGTCAGGCATGTCACATCTCTTTTCTGTGCACTATAATTCTTTTTGAATGTTAATTTGAGGGGTTTAAGTTATTAGCAAATTTAAAGATAAAACTATCTAAAAATGATTTATTATATATTTTTATTTATTATTATTATATATATATATAAATAAAAGAAAACTATATGAATAATAAATAATTACAAATATATATATATTTATATATATATATGTATTATTCTATTTATATATATATGAATCTAGTTATAATTTTTTTATTATAAATTATATTTATATATAAATATTATTATATATATATTATTATTATTATTTTAAATGTATTTATATATATATATATATCCACACATATCATACTGGGAGGTTTTGCTCTCCGAACAAATCGCTCAAAAAATTCAAAATTGTAAACATCTGATCTCAGGGGGACGTGAAGGACAATTAAAATTCAGAACTTTGCTCATTAAAATTCAGAAAGTGGCTCATTAGCATAATGTGTATTGTTATGGGTACAAACTGAGTTAAATTCATTCAAACTGGAGTTTATTTTCTCAGGTGCTCAAAACAAATATTCATACTTTCAACAGTTAAAAAACAAATAGTTAAAAAGTCTGAATGATGACATCACTTTGAAACATTTACACCCAACAACCAGATGACGGCTTTACTTTGAAGTCTGCAACCACAATATTTACGTGACTTAACTTTTCTGGAATATTATTTTTCAGAATTAAAAACACAAACTCTTCAAACTCAAGAAGAAGACCACCTCCAGGCCGTTTATCTGAAACATATTTCAGAGCTCCGAACAAGTTGAGATACTTTACAAAATATTTACATGGCACTTTTTAGTTTTAGTTTATCTTACTTTGTGACTTTGGGGCAAACAGAGAAAGTCAAAGGTAGCCTGGAGGAAGGATCCAAGGAGGGAATAATGAGACATTTCCTTGTAGAAGGTTCCGTCCTGTTCCAGAGGAGTCCCCCAGGGCTCCAACCCGGGTCCTCTCACATTCACAATGGAGGGTTGAACCTTTCACATCTTTCTTTTAAACAAATAAGTTTCTCAAATCTAAATCACGTCAGCTGGAACTCAACGAGAGGAACCTGGAAGTCTGGCCGGTCAGATGTTGGCGCTGACCGGTCCTTTCACCAGGCCCTGCTCTTTGCGGGCCACCGGCGCGTGAATGCTGCAGTCCCGCGCCTCGCAGAAGCCCGGCACGCCGGCGACCCCGAGGCCGCCGGGCTGGCCCACCGGGCCGGGGAAGCCGCGCGGGCCTCGGGGGCCCTCCACGCCGTATCGGGGTTCTGCTGGGTGACCCGGCAGACCTGCAGAGAGGAAGATAAATTAATAGAAATAGAAAAAAATATTTAGAAATAGAAATAGACAAAATATACATAAATAGAAATAGAAAAAAGATATGGAAATAAATACAAATATAACAAAATACATATATATATATAAATATAAAAATACATACAAATATATACGTATATGTAAATATAAATAAATACATATATATATATATATATATATATAAATACATATAAATACAAATTAAATATATAAATGTAAATAAATACATATTTATTTAGGACATTAAAATGCAAAGTGATAGAACATGTAGAGCATCAAGAACATCATTTATTTTGAAATCAATCTTAGAAGATAGATAAAAAGCAAAATTAAATTATTGTATAATCTCTAAAAACGTATAAAGTTTGATTTTATATTAAACAATTAATATAAAACCCCATAAAATAGATTTGCATGTCTTTTCCTCGTACATGTAAGATTGTAATCATTATAAAGTCATCTAGATCTCTCAAAGTGTGAGTAGAGGTCGAGTGGAGGTGAACGAGCGTCGCACCTGTGAGGCCTTGGGGTCCGTCGGGTCCCGCCAGACCTGTACCGGCATCTCCTGAGCCGCCTTTAGGTCCCTTTTGACCTGAGGACCCAAGAGAACCACATTCAGAGTAAACGTCTCCCCTTTGAACAGAATGTCTTCTTCTTCTTCCAAAGCTGGAGGCTGTCCTCCTGATTGGTTAACTTGAGTCCCGACGGTCTGTGTCTACAGACGGAGCGCTCGGCTCACATCAAAGGCACAGATGGAGTGAATGATGTCATTGACATGTACACGTGACATGTGGTGATGTGGTGTGAGGGTTACCGCCGGCGCCCGGCGCCCCCTGCTGCCCCTCCAGGCCTCGGGCCCCCTGAGCCCCCCTGGAGCCTCCAACGCCGGCCTTTCCCGCTTTGCCCTGATTGGTGGAGGCAGAGACGCTTCAATTAAAGTCCTTCAAGTTAGTGAAATACTTTTATCTTTGGGCGTCGCAACCAGCGGAGGGACTCACGGCCTTCCCCGGGGCACCCGCCCCCCCCGGCGCCCCCGGCGGCCCGATGAGGGTCCGGTTGTTGACGGGGCACCCCTGGGAGCACTTGGCCCGGATGGAGGCGGCGTACTGGGAGATCTGGGCGGCGGCCACGGCCCGGCAGAGCTGCAGCAACTGCTGGTCCGTCAGACCGGGGCCCTGCAGACACAGAGAGCACTGGGCTTAGTGGCCCTCAGACACAGAGCACAGGGCTTAGTGGCCCTGCAGACACAGAGAGCACTGGGCTTAGTGGCCCTCAGACACAGAGCACAGGGCTTAGTGGCCCTGCAGACACAGAGAGCACTGGGCTTAGTGGCCCTGCAGACACAGAGAGCACTGGGCTTAGTGGCCCTCAGACACAGAGCTACAGTACACGCTGCTTCATTTCCATCATTTAAAGTGGTAAATATATATTAATATATATACCAATATAAATATATATTTAATGTGTATTTAAATAGGTGTATACAAATATGTAAATATATAAATATATATTTATTCATATATTTAAATAAACAATATTTATATATGTATATTGATATATATGTAAAAATATTCATCAATATTTATATATCAAAATAAGTATATATGTATATATATATATATATATATTTATATATATACATATATATATTTTTAAACATATATAAATAATTATGTTTAAATTGCGTAATGTGAACCTCTGGGACAAATGAAAAAGAGCTTTGTTAACCCAACAACAACAACAACAACAACAATATTTTAATTGCACTTAATGAACAGATATAAAGTGATAAAAACATTTCAAAAACCTTCTTAATGCCTTCACCTTTAAAAAAATGTATTATGAAGTATTAAATTCTAAGAAATCTGTATTATTTTAATATATTTTAACGGTGGCTCACCGACGGCCCCGGGACTCCTTTGGGTCCCGCTTGACCTCTGACCCCGAGGTCCCCGAGGGCGCCGCGCTCGCCTCTGGTGCCGGGGACGCCGGGCGGGCCCACGGGGCCGGAGACGCCGCCGCCACCGGCGCCGCCTTTCGGTCCACGCTGCCGGAAAGAAGAAAGAAACGGTCAAAGGTCAAAGGTCAAAGCTTCATTAGGTTGTGTTTCTCTTGTTTGTATTGTTGTTGCTTTTATTGTTTGTTTCTACCACGTCAAGTGCCTTTGAAGCACTGTACTAATGACATGCATTATTACTATTATATATATATATATATATATATATATATATATATATATATATATATATAAAAATACATATATATAATATATATGTATATATATATACATATATATATATATGTTTTCTGTTACTATTATTCATCTGTACGTTCATTTATAAATGTTGTATAATATACTTATATATCAGGCCCAGTGATAATAAATTAACTATTATTATTATTATGAAGGGACTTTTATTTTTGATCACATTGTGTACTATTTGTTTGTATTATTTTACATATGAAAGGTTCTTTTGTCCCCCAAGAAATTCATTAGAATATTATTTTTAATTTCCTAAATCTCGTTCTGAGGCTGTTTTTCCGGGTTTGGGTTTCTTAAAGCGACAGTACTGATATTTTTAAAGTTCCTCTAGCTTTGTGTCAACACTTTTTTTTGCTTTTTCACAGTTCGACGTGGAAGATAATTAATAAAGAAATACCTTTAAAATATATATAAAATATATATTATATATATAAAATGAATATAAAATATATAATAAATATATAAGAGCAAAAGATCAAAAAACATGCCGTCTACCGTCTTCTAGAGTATTTTATTCATAGTGTGTGTGTGTGTGTGTGTGTGTGTGTGTGTGTGTGTGATTGAAGGACACACCTGTCCTTTATCTCCCCCGTCTCCCATGCTTCCCTGAAAGAAGAAGAAGGAACAAACTCATCAGAGGGGAAACAGGAAGTGAGGAAACAGGAAGTGACATCACAAGTTTCATCATCTGACCTTTTGACCTTTAGCAGCTTTAATGCCCTTCTTTCCCGCTGCACCCTGCAAAGTAAACAACAACAACAACAACAACAACATGACGTGGTTATTTTCTTTGAGTCAAACTCTGTTTTTGTTTTATAGGAATTATTAAATAAAATAAAAGGTAACGATAATAAAACTGTAAAATAAAAATAAATAAAATGTACACATTTGCAAAGCTAGAAATGACAATGAAACCGTAAAATGATATAAGTAATAAAACATTGAAATAATAACAAAAAATGACGTCCTGGACGCCCATAAAGCTGGTTGTGGTTCTGGTTGTGGTTCTGGGTCTGGTTCTGGTTCTGGTTCTGGGTCTGGTTCTGGTTGTGGTTCTGGGTCTGGTTGTGGTTCTGATTCTGGTTCTGGGTCTGGTTCTGGTTGTGGTTCTGGGTCTGGTTCTGATTCTGGTTCTGGGTCTGGGTCTGGTTTTGGTTCTGGCTCTGGGTCTGGTTCTGGGTATGGTTCTGGTTCTGGTTCTGGTTCTGGTTCTGGTTCTAACTGGTTCATTTGGGTTTGTGACTCACCGCGGCTCCTTCAGGTCCCGTCTCACCTTTGGACCCCTGGAAGATATTCAGGTGGGTTACTTCAGTTCAGACGGTCTGATATCCATAACAGATCAATCACAGATCAATCACAGATCAATATGTTGTGTTTTGAACCCACGGTTTGGCCTTGCAGGCCCGTTGAGCCCAGCATCCCCGGCACTCCGGCGTCTCCTCGCTCCCCTCCGGCTCCCTGTTGTTGTTGTTGTTGTTGACAGATCAATACTCAGTCAAAAGGATCAATACAATCAAGATAAATGACGTTTATTTAGCCTTTTGAGATAAAATTGATCTTATATGATTCATCTTTCTCTGCAGGATCACATTATGTAAATATATATATATGTATATATATATATATATATGTATATATATATATATACATATATACATACATATATATTTAAATATACAAATATATATAAATAAATATAAAGATATATAAATATATATAAATATACAAATATATATATATAAATAAATATATATATAAAGATATATGAAATATATATAACGATATATAAATATAAAGATATATAAGTATATCTAAATAAATATCAAGATATATAAAGATATTTATATATATATAAATCTCTATGTATGTATGCCCTTGGAGCCGACTCACCGTGGCCCCGGCCCGGCCTCGGGGGCCCCTCCGGCCTGCGTCCCCCTCGCCGCCCTGCGGGGAGACGGGACGTCCTTCATGTTCAACACGTTTAACATCAATATTTAACGTGTTTGACTCTTTTCTCAAAACGTGTGAATACAGGAAATAAAACAATAATAAGTTAAAAATGCTTTAAATTCTTCTGCTGTGTGAATAATTACAATTCATGTGAATAACAGATATAAGATACTTTATCCACGTCTCTATATGCGAATAATGATTTGAATAAATAACTACATTATAAACTTAATAACGTTACCTTAAATCCAAACTGACCCGGCTCTCCCATTAGACCCGGGACTCCCATGGGACCCTGAGGAGAACCAGGAAGTGAACTCAGGTAGGGGGAGGGGGGGGGGTAAAGATGGCCGACAGAGCTCGACTCTACTCACGTCTTCTCCGGCATCGCCGTCGCTTCCCGACACGCCGCCAAAACCTTCATCGCCCTGAGAGAGAAGAAGAAGAACACTTGAGTCCAAACGGACCAATCAGGAGGCTGTATTTTATTATTTAATCATATGTGGATAAGATGACAGGTTTTGATTGAGTATGTATATATGTATATATATATATATATATATATATATATATATGTATGTATTATTTTAAAAATATATAAATATATACTTTTATATATTTATATATAAATATAAATATATACTTTTATATATTAATATTTATATATATATATAGAAAACTATATATATAAATAGATGTGCAAATATATATATATATATATATATATATATATATATATATAAATATTTATATTTAAATATATATAAATATAAATATATATACATATATTTATATTTATAATAAATGTATATGTAACAGCACATGACGAACATTCACTTTTACTTTTCATCTTGTTAACTCAGTTTTGCTTCCAGTCTTTTATTTGTTTATATTTTAATGCAGTGACACCGACCAATGAGAGAAGGTGAAACCAGGACGCTGAGCTGAAGTTAAAATGTTCACTTCTGTTTTTAATCTTTCAGGAATGAGAAGCTTCCAGAAATGTGTCAACAAAGTGAGACACTCCTTTACCCAGCATGCACCCTGTTGGGTTCAACCCTCTCTATGAAATGTTGTTTACTCAAAACAGATTATTACATTCTGAGCTCCTCAGTGAAACGACGACGTCATCGCTGATACAAAGTTTCATTGTTACAGGACAGAAGGAAACAAAGAGTGTGTGAAACAGAAAGATGCTCATATCACACACACACACACACACACGCACACACACACACACACACACACACACCGAGACACACACAGAGACACACACTCATACTCATACTCAAATGATAAACTTCATAAAGTTTAATAAACATGAGGTACCTTCGGGCCATTCGGGCCCATGGATCCCGGTTGCCCACGGTAACCCTGAGGACGACAAGTCAACAAATAAATAATAACAATAATAATGTATTACTATCACTAACAGTCTCAGGAGTAATGATGATTTATTAAAAATGATATATAGATGATAATCATTTCTCGAGCAGAATAAAAACGTTACATGCAACGACTCTTAAAAACATCCCATAATACACAAATAATATAAAATAAATAACACAAACACCTTCTGATTCAAAATGTTTGGCTGCCATTTAAAATATAAAAGTCTTCAAAACAAATAACTTTTAAAGATAATTATAGTATAATTATTATTATTATTATTAGCCATTAAAGATAATTATAGACTTACGGTGTATCCGCTGTCGCCATGGTCACCGGGAAACCCCGGAGCGCCGGTCTGGCCCTGTGGGGTAAACACTCTACGTCACTATGACCTCCAGCGTCCTCTGGTGGCGAGCAGCCAGAAGCGCAGCCGGTAGAAACAATGGATTCATTGTCTTCACGGTCAATATTTAGAGTGAGAGTTGTGACTATTATTTAATTAATATTCACTGTAATATATTAAAATCAATAGTTTGGCATTAATTAATAGGTAAAACATACTTTAAATGACAAAAAATTAAACATGAATAAATAAGTTTTGGAACAATTGATAAAACATAAATCAAAAATAGATGATGTTTAAAAAAAGAAAGAAATACATTAAAACTTATATTTTAAATTTTAAAAAAGAATTACACAATAAATTAATTAAATAAATAAAAAAAATATTTTGTTATATTATTTATGGAACATTTAAAGGCACATCAATGTATTTAATAAAGTACCTTCAGGCCGTCTCGTCCCTGAGGACCCTCGTGACCTTTGGCCCCCAGAGAGCCCTGAAGAGAAAACAAGACAACAAGCATCAGGGAATGATCACAACAAACAACAAACAAACAAACAAATGTCTCTTTTGGAAACAAGAATAAAATTAAATATTATAAAATTATTCTGCCAAATTTAATATTTTAATATTTCAAGAAGAAAGATTCAAATATGTGTAAAATAAAATATATTACTTAATATAATATATATAAAATACATTTAGTCTTCATGCTTCAATATATCAAGAAAAAAAATAAAAAAAATATATATATTTTTATATATATATATATATATATATATATATATATATATATATATATATATATATATATATATATATATATATATATATATGTTTCAAATAAAACCTAAATACCTTTAACACTTTTAAGAAAAATCTAATAAAATAAAATCTAATAAAATAAATAAATAATGTCTTTACCTTGATACCTGAACCTCCTGCTGGTCCTGGAGGCCCATCGTCTCCACGAGGACCCTGGAATATAAATAAATAAATAAAATAAAATAAATAATAAACTAAGAGTCTGTTTAGACTTTATACTTTAAATATGAATACAAAATAATAACTATGATTTTCTTCATGCATGTTAATCCTGGCTGAAATATAACAAATGAATACAATTAAATACAAGAACAAAGTGAGGAATACATTCATAGTTTAAATTGATGTTGATTATTTTTATTTTAGTTGTTTCATTATTAATGATCTATGTTATTAATGAATGAATTAGTTTCTGCTTTATAGTTCTTCTTGTATAAAGAGGTTGTTTCCTTACGGTCTCACCGGGCCCCCCGACCCCCCCGCGGGGCCCCTCCATGCCGACGTCGCCCTGAGGACGAGTCACATGACCGACGGTCAACAACACAACAACCCATCAACAAACATTGTTGCTCAGAGGAGAACGTTTAAAAACAACGACGCGTTGACCCGGGAGTCAGAGAAGAAAAGAACTTTAAGTATATGAATCTATTTACATATTTATATAAATGTGAACATATATTCATGTTGAGTACCTTGAGACCCGGCTCTCCGTGGTCTCCCGGGTCTCCCATAATTCCTGGTTCTCCCTGTTCGCGACAAAAGAGATCAAAGAGTTCAAATCATCATCTGACAAGAGGAGTGTGTTGTTGTTGTTGTTGTTGTTGTTGTTGAACTCACATTGGCTCCAGAGAAACCAGAAGCTCCGTCGTCTCCTTCGGGTCCAGCGTCGCCCTGCAGGACGAGAGGTCAAAGGTCAAAGGTCAAAGGTCACATTCAACTCTGTTTCTGGTTCCCTTGTTTTCATCGGCTCCTGGTTTTATATTTCACTAAATCAAAGTATTTCTGTTTCATTTTCGTATATACATATATATATATATATATATATATATATATATATATATATATATATATATATATATATTTATTTATATAAATAAATGTGATTTACTGACCACTGGTCCGGTGTCTCCTCCTCTCCCCCGAGCCCCTTTGCTTCCTTTATAACCCTAAAAACACAAAAACACACACAAATAAAGGTCCTTGTGGTTCTGGGTTCTGGGTTCTGGGTTCTAGGTTCTGGGTTCTGGGTTCTAGATTCTAGGTTTTAGGTTCTGGGTTCTAGGTTCTGGGTTCTAGGTTTTAGGTTCTAGGTTCTGGGTTCTGGATTCTAGGTTCTGGTCTGTGATGGAACGTTCCGGTCTCTCACTTCTCGGCCTTGAGGTCCGGGCTCTCCGGCTTTGCTCTGCAGGCCTCTGGAGCCCTGACAGGAACAACAAACACATTGTTGTTATTGCTGTTGTTATTGTTGTTGTTATTGTTGTTGTTATTGTTGTGCACAGGAAGATAAACTGTAAACGTATTAATGCGTTCATATATTAATATGTTCATATATTAATACGTTCATATATTAATACATTCATATATTAATACGTTCATATATTAATATGTTCATATATTAATACATTCATATATTAATACGTTCATATATTAATACGTTCACATATTAATATGTTCATATATTAATACATTCATATATTAATACGTTCATATATTAATATGTTCATATATTAATACATTCATATATTAATACGTTCATATATTAATACGTTCACATATTAATATGTTCATATATTAATACATTCATATATTAATACGTTCATATATTAATACGTTCACATATTAATATGTTCATATATTAATACATTCATATATTAATACGTTCATATATTAATATGTTCATATATTAATACATTCATATATTAATACGTTCATATATTAATACGTTCACATATTAATATGTTCATATATTAATACGTTCATATATTAATACGTTCACATATTAATATGTTCATATATTAATACGTTCATATATTAATATGTACATATATTAATACGTTCATATATTAATATGTTCATATATTAATACGATCATATATTAATACGTTCATATATTAATATGTTCATATATTAATACGATCATATATTAATGTGTGAACATAAATCATAGAATCATATATACAGAACAGAATATAATAACAACAATAATATAATAACAATAATAATCGTAATCATTTCTATATTATTATTATTATATAATTGAGAGCAATAAAAAGACTCAAAACTAATAAATATATCAAATAAAATAATTAGTACAATATATTTTTATATAATTGAAAACAATTAAACCAATTAAACTCAGTAATAAATCTGATTAAAAATAATTTAATAAAATAAAGTGACGCAGGCCTGTGAGGGGTCCTGAAGGCAAAGGCAAAGGCCACCTTGAGTTCGAAAGGGGTCCGGTCCTCTCTAAGGGGTCTGGTCTGGTCCGGTCCTCTCTAAGGGGTCTGGTCTGGTCCGGTCCTCTCTAAGGGGTCTGGTCCTCTCTAAGGGGTCTGGTCTGGTCCGGTCCTCTCTAAGGGGTCTGGTCTGGTCCGGTCCTCTCTAAGGGGTCCGGTCCTCTCTAAGGGGTCTGGTCTGGTCCGGTCCTCTCTAAGGGGTCCGGTCCTCTCAAAGAGGTCCGGTCTGGTCCTGTCCTCTCTAAGGGGTCCGGTCCTCTCTAAGGGGTCTGGTCTGGTCCGGTCCTCTCTAAGGGGTCTGGTCTGGTCCGGTCCTCTCTAAGGGGTCCGGTCCTCTCAAAGAGGACTTCCTCCACGAGGTTCTGAGAACTGTAAAGGTTGAACATCTCTAATCTACCCGTGACACGGGGCTTTGGTTGGGGGTCTTGGTGGAGTACCTTCGGTCCCGCGAAGCCGGCGAAGCCCGGCTGACCCGGTTCACAGTCGCACTCGGTTGGCGCTTCCTGTCCCAGGTCCTCCCCAGACCCCTCAGAGGAGTCCGGTCCCCCCGGGAGGTACTCATACGGGACCTGAAGCACAAGAGGGTCCACATGGACTCACTGAGAGGAACCACATCTGGTCCTGAACCAGCTCAGTCCTGGTCCTCTATAGACCTAGTCTAGTCCTGGTCCTCTGTAGACCTAGTATAGTCCTGGTCCTCTGTAGACCTAGTCCTGGTCCTCTATAGACCTAGTCTAGTCCTGGTCCTCTGTAGACCTAGTCTAGTCCTGGTCCTCTGTAGACCTAGTCTAGTCCTGGTCCTCTGTAGACCTAGTCCTGGTCCTCTGTAGACCTAGTCCTGGTCCTCTATAGACCTAGTCTAGTCCTGGTCCTCTGTAGACCTAGTCTAGTCCTGGTCCTCTATAGACCTAGTCCTGGTCCTCTATAGACCTAGTCCTGGTCCTCTGTAGACCCTGAGGGGTCCTGAGTGAGGTGAGACCTGCAGGGCCTCCAGGTCCTCCTTGGCGTAGTGGGACTCGGCGTGAGGGACGAGCTCCTCGGTAACCATGGTGACCCGGGGGGCGTAGTCCCGGTCCTCGTCGTAGCTGTGGGGGGGGTACTCTGGGGGCAACATTTAGAGACCTGGTCCTGGGACTCACAGGAGGTTTGGGGGGGGGGGGGGGGCAACACTCACCTGGGGGAGGAGCTGAGCGGTCGACAGAAGAGCTTTCAAAGGTGTGTTCCTCACCTGGACACACACACGTTACACACACACGTTACACACACACGTTACACACACACGTTACACACACACGTTACACACACACACACGTTACACACACGTTACACACACACGTTACACACACGTTACACACACGTTACACACACGTTACACACACACGTTACACACGTTACACACACGTTACACACACACGTTACACACACACGTTACACACACACGTTACACACACACGTTACACACACACACGTTACACACACACACACGTTACACACACACGTTACACACACACACACGTTACACACACGTTACACACGTTACACACGTTACACACACACACACACGTTACACACACACACACGTTACAAACACACACACACGTTACAAACACACACGTTACACACGTTACACACACACACATGTTACAAACACACACACGTTACACGTTACACACACACGTTACACACACGTTACACACACGTTACAAACACACACGTTACACACACGTTACACACACACACATGTTACAAACACACACACGTTACACACACACGTTACACACACACACACGTTACACGTTACACACACACGTTACACACACACACGTTACACACACATGTTACAAACACACACACACACGTTACAAACACACACGTTACACACACACACACGTTACACACACACGTTACACACACACGTTACACACACACGTTACACACACGTTACACACACACACACGTTACACACACACGTTACACACACACACGTTACACACACACACACGTTACACACACACGTTACACACACACGTTACACACACACGTTACACACACGTTACACACACGTTACACACACACACGTTACACACACACACGTTACACACACACGTTACACACACACGTTACACACACACACACACACGTTACACACACACACACGTTACACACACACACGTTACACACGTTACACACACACACGTTACACACACGTTACAAACACACACGTTACACACACGTTACACACACACACATGTTACAAACACACACACACACGTTACAAACACACACGTTACACACACACACACACGTTACACACACACACGTTACACACACACACGTTACACACATGTTACACACACTTTACAAACACACACGTTACACACACACACGTTACACACACACACACACACGTTACACACACACACAAACACGGTACACACTCAGCTCCAGGTGACTCCTTAATGTACTGTATGTGTGTGTGTCTGTGTGTGTGTATGTGTGTGTGTGTCTGCGTGTGTGTGTGTGCGTGTGTGTGTGTGTGTGCGTGTGTACCAGACTGAGATCCAGAATAATAATAATCTTCTTGGCTGAGAGACGAGACGACGAAGAGCGTGAAGACGAGCAGCTGAGAGATGATGTCATACAACTATTAATATTAATATATGACATATTAATATATAACCATTAATATACAACATGTAATATAATAATATTAATATATACTGTAACAATTAATAAATATTCATATATATATTCATATGAATATATAACCATTAATATACAACATTTAATATATAACTATTAATATATGAATGCATAACATTATATATATATATATATGATGACACGCCTTACCGTGTTGCCGGGGGTTCCCATGGTGCTGCAGGCGCCTCAGACCAGATCTACAAGTCCAACAACCCACACCGGACAGCAGCTCTCCTCTCGCCTCCTCGCCTCGTCGCCTCCTTCTCCGTCTCCTCTGTCCTTGCCAGGATCCCTTACGTTCCCAGGCACTGATGGGATATTCTCTCTCTCCCTCTTCCTTCCTCTACCCCTCTTCCCCTCTCTCTCTCCCTCCCCTCCCTCTTTCTCTTTGACTCCCTCTCTTTCCCTCTCTCCCGCCCCCCTCCTCTCTCTCTCTCTATCTCTCTCTCTCGACAGGGTGAGACATACCTGAAGAGTTGAGGATACAGAACGTCGTGCAAACAAAGTTTTAACTTTTAACTTTTAATTTCATTAAAACTTATTTTTCGAGAACTTAGGATCACAAAGACTAAAGAAGAGAAGAATTCAGAACATTTAGATATCTTAACGATGTTTCAGCCTAAACTGGATTTAGTCGTCACTTTGTGCTCTGGATCATTTTTTACTTGAGCGAAATGTTAGTTTGAGTTTATTGTTGCGTTTAATATTTTATGATTTAATAGTTTTTGCATGAAATTGGTAATCAATGAATCCACCATGACCTTTATTTTGAAAGGTTTTGAATAAATAAAACAATTTTTTTTTTAGAATAAACATATACATTTAGTATGATTAAAATGATGAGCTGCACACTTTTAAGTATCATTTATTTCTTAAATGAATGAATATAAAAAAAAAATTCTAGTCGCAAGTTTTCAGAAACCAAAATTTCAAAATAAAAGACTTTTCCAAGGTTTTCCAATGACGTCATAAATCTTGAAGACGCACACAGAGATCAATTGAAGCCTTTAACAAGAGTGACCTTTGACCTCGTGGTGAGCTATCACACTAATGTCCAACATTCCATGCGGTCCCAGCCAATCAGGCAGAGGTGGGGGCGGGGCAGATTGACAGACATGTAATTAAAACATTTTAGTCGGTTCCTAAAACTTTATTTATTTCCAGAATCCCCCCAGAGACATCGAGGCCACGGTGACCTTTGACCTCGTCTGACTACCTCACTTCTCCTTCTCCCTGTCCTCCCTTTTCTTCTTCTTCTTCTTCTTCCGGTCGTGGTGGTGGTGGTGGTGTTCGTCCGGGGAGCCGGAATCCCTGAGAAGATCCAAGAGGAGCATGTGGGAAAGCATTCATGTGTTCCCTCTCCTGGCCACCAGGGGGCGCCTCCTCTGGCTGTATAGAAGTCTACGGTCACTTCCTGTTGTCTGGTTCAAATGGCGACAGCCACAACACCAAACACAACTCCTCACCTCTCTCTCTTCCTCTTCTTCTTCTTGCTCTCTCTCTCCGGGCTCCGCTCGCGGCGCCGTTGGCCGTGTGCGTGGCGAGGCTCCGGCGACGCCGGGCGCTTCTCCTCCGGGCGCCGCCTGGTGGACAAAACGATAAACACACGTCAGCCCGTGGGCCTCCGACGCCTCACACACACACTCATTAGATAACAAACCTGTGGGAGGAGAGTTCAGACCTGGG
>CM070092.1:680000-722500 GCA_036178185.1 Liparis tanakae | reverse complement strand
TATGTATTTAGTGAAAGGTTATTGTTTTCCACTGCAGATCCTGCAGCTTATTTTATTCATTTTAATTTAAATATAAAAACTAAATTTAAATTAAATGTTTGGTTTTCATATAAATATATATATATATATATATATATATATATATATATATATATATATATATATATAAAATTTAAAGATACCATCTTAATTTTAATTAAATGTTTTGTTTACATTTATATATATATATATATATATATATATATATATATATATATATATTATGTAATTTAAATATTTAAATGTTTTACGATAGAAAAATATCTCAAACTGAAAAAATGTAAGTTAAGTAACTACTGACAATACTTACTACTACTACTAACTCTACTACCACTGAATTGAAAGGATGTGTCATATTTTGGTAAATCCTAATTTTTTGGCTGAAATTTTGAAAAGCTGCTTTATTCATGTTATGAATCTGTGGTGCAAACCTGTCTGAAAACACGCTGTTGCATTTCTGAACCTCTGTGAGTTCATCCTCCTCCTTTGAATAGAGACAAGTGGCCGTCTGTAAGGAAGCAGAGGAACAATGGAACTAGGAGAAGATGTCGCCACACACTAACACACATTAAACCCCTTATGGAGAGAGGATCTCTTTAGGTTATCTAGGTATACCTAATAAAGTGGACACTGAGGAGTGGTGGAAAGTAAAGTACTTAAGTGCATATAATATTCTAGTAGCAATGTTAATATATTAGTATTTGTGTTTATTGCGACGTTGACATTATTTACACAACAAAAAAAGCAATTGATTAACGGAGAAAATATTAATCTATTCAAATATTATTCTATAATTAAAATAATCATTTGTGTGTAGATGTAAATGAACACGACCGCTACAGCAGTAATACATTTAACTTTATATTAGCAATAATAATCTAATTGATAATAATAAACATTTGTCCTACTTTTTTTTTTTTACAGTTTGAGTACAGGGAGATTTTAAATACTTGCAAAGTACTTCCAATGCGTGGTACTAAGTGTTTTACTTCAGTGCAGTATCTGAATACTACCTCCACCGAGGGATCAGTTACCAGGTGGAATCTCATTGGTTGACTGTAGGTCACGAGGTCACTCTCCGCCAATCAGAACGCAGCAGGAAATGAAACGGGGCGTTTGAGCATTGTTCTGGAGTCCGGTCGCTTCTCCTCGTTGATGTAAACTTCCACCTGGAGCCTCCTCGTTGTTGTCGGCTTATTTAACAGAGAAAAGAAAAGAAGGAAATAATTATCATCTTCATCTTGTCTTCGGGTGTGTTCCTCTGGTAGCCACGCCCCCTCTGGAGCGAACGAGGCGCTACATTGCGCTACATTGCGCTACATTGCGTTGACCCTTTTAATTCAGTGATGGCCTTTCCCGGATACGGAGCCGCCCCCGGTGGATTCGCGGTAAGAAACGCGGTTAAAACGTCATGAAATACCGGGTTTGTGGAGGAATACGACCACCGGGACACCGTGTCTAAGGAATGCGGAAGTCGGGCTCGATATCCGTCACCAGGACCAAACGCCCCAAAACGAGTGTATTTAAAGGGGGTGTATAGTGTATTTAAAGGGGGTGTATAGGGTATTTAAAGGGGGTGTATATGGTATTTAAAGGGGGTGTATAAAGGGGTGTATGGTATTTAAAGGGGTGTAGGGTAGTGTATGTATTTAAAGGGGGTGTATAGGGTATTTAAAGGGGGTGTATAGGGTGTTTTAAAGGGGGTGTATAGTGTATTTAAAGGGGGTGTATAGGGTGTTTAAAGGGGGTGTATAGGGTGTTTAAAGGGGGTGTATAGTGTATTTAAAGGGGGTGTATAGTGTATTTAAAGGGGGTGTATAGTGTATTTAAAGGGGGTGTATAGGGTGTTTAAAGGGGGTGTATAGGGTGTTTAAAGGGGGTGTATAGTGTTTTGGTAAATGTTGTAAATACTTTATACAGCAGTAGATAACGTATTATCTTAAACAGCAACAATACCTCATAATTGATTGAGTAAATATTCTATTATGAATGTGGAAATGACTAAAGGTATTTAAAACGTTTAGTACAGTTAAAAGTAGCCACATCTAAATCAGTGAATTTACTAAATCAAAACATTCTAGCAAATGTCTTTACTTTAAACTGTGTGTGTGCGGGTGTGGGTGTGTGTGTGTGTGTGTGTGTGTGTGTGTTGGACTCTGTATTGATGATCTGATAATGTGACCCTCCTGAGATCAGTTAAAGTACTCAAACGTTGCACAGCAGCAGACTGCCGGCTGCCAGTGAGGAGACAGGAACACGGTTACTAAGGTTACTAAAGGACAACAACAACAAAACGCTTCCTCAACATAACTCAGAGGAAAGTGTGTGTTAAAGAGGTTTCTATGATTTGGTACCCACGAGCGGTGGAAGAAGTATTCAGATCCTCCAGTAAAAGTACAAATACTCCACTGTGAGTAATGTCCTGCATTCAAACACCTCAAGGAAGTAGAAGTAGTATAAATATACTTTTTATTTAATATATATATATATATATATATACTAAATATCTATAAGTAGTATATATATATTTAGTTAATATATATAATATATATATATATATATATGTATATATATTTACTATGTGTATATATATATATTACATATAGTATATATATATATATATATAGATATATATTATATATATATATATCTATATATATTTATATATATATAGTGTGTATATATACATAACATATATATATATAATGTTATATATATATAATTGTATACATACATATATGTATATATATTTTATATATATATAGTTTATGGAGCTTCAAAGATGTCAGATAAATGTAGTGGAGTAAAAAGCAGAAGCGTGAAGTTGCATGAAAATGGAAATGCTCAAGTAAAGTATGTCTAATGTTGTCAGGATGTCCTGAAGTAATAACCGATCATTTCCCACTAACGGTCACTTCCTGTGTCTCTGCAGCAGGACCCTCTCTACGGATACTTCGCAGCTGTAGCTGGACAGGTAACCCCCGCCCCCAGCCCCCCCCCCCCATGTTGCCCTGATCCTCCGGCCGTGCAGCCTGCTGGTGTCTAACTGTACTCTCCATGCAACAGGATGGACAGATCTCTCCAGAAGAGCTGCAGCGCTGCCTCACGCAGTCCGGCATCTCGGGCAGCTACACACGTGAGACCGCTTTTATTATTGAGAACGCTTCGATTGGCTGAAACGGGCATGTTTAAAGACACCTTGATGCAGACGGGGGATCGGTCATCTAATCGTGCAGAACGAGGTTTTTAAAACAAGGGCAAGAAGATCAGTCAAAATGAAGCTGTTACATTACATTTAACACATTTTTAATTAAAAGTGACAACAATGAAAAAAGAGTTCAATCAATTTAAAGCTTGCTTACCCAGAATAACCATGAATGAAATAGTAAAGACATCGGGGTGCTTTCTGGATAGTAAGCAGGCTTTTAAAATGGAGCTAAGAATTTTGTTAATCGGCTAATGCAACTCGTGTCGGGTTAGCCGCGTTAGCTCGAAACAATAACTTAAATTATTGTCATGCCAATTTATTTATCGGTGTAAGAAATAAAAATAATATTTGGATCAATTACAAAGCTATGTAGTCAATCAATCCTAATTATGGTCTACTGTATTGAATATGATATACCAAGTAAATACCAGAGAGTTGGTGTTGATGCTCCAATCACTTTTAATGTGGCCGCAGATTAAACTCATAGTTTGAGAATAACACAACGTGTTGTGGGTGTGGATGTGTTCCTCTTTCACAGCCTTCAGCATGGATACCTGCAGGCTGATGGTCGGCATGCTGGATGTATCCTTAAGGAGGTAGGAGGCAAGGAAGCGAAGGGCTTCATGTGGCTGTGTTGAGGCGTGTTGTGTCCTTGACGGTGTCTCCTCAGAGGGACCGGTCCAACAGTATGGGCTTCAATGAGTTCAAGGAGCTCTGGCAGGCCCTCAACGGCTGGAAGTCGACCTTCATGTCCTACGACCGGGACCGCAGTGGCATGGTGGAGGGCCCGGAGCTGCAGCACGCCCTCACCTCCATGGGTACTGGCCCTTTAACTTAGCCTTTACCTCCATGGGTACTGGCCCTTTAACTTAGCCTTCACCTCCATGGGTACTGGCCCTTTAACTTAGCCTTCACCTCCATGGGTACTGGCCCTTTAACTTAGCCTTCACCTCCATGGGTACTGGCCCTTTAACTTAGCCTTTCCCTCCATGGGTACTGGCCCTTTAACTTAGCCTTTCCCTCCATGGGTACTGGCCCTTTAAGTTAACCTTCACCTCCATGGGTACTGGCCCTTTAACGTGTAAATGAGTCTCTGGATGCTGTGTGAACGGAGCCCTCTGCATAACGCGTCATACTTCACGGTGTGTGTTGGTGTGTGTGTATAAATGGGGGTGCTGGTCTAGCTCCTCTCTCGTGTCGCCCTGCAGGTTTTAATCTGAGCCCTCAGGCCATGAGCATCATCATGAACCGCCACAGCGTCAACGGCAGAATCGGATTCGACGAATTTGTGGGCTGCTGCACAAAACTCCGTGCCCTGACCGGTGAGCAGCAGCAGAAAAAGAAGAAGAAGAAGAAGAAGTTGCATTCATCTGGGAGCCATTGTTCGCTGAACAATGAAAGAATCTTTTTTACTCTGTTTTCAGATCAGTTCCAAAGAAGAGACGTGAGCCGGACTGGCACGGCTTCATTTCACTATGACGATGTAAGTTTACACAACTTAACACCGCAATAATAAATACATTATATATATATATATATATATATATATATATATATATATATATATATATATATATATATATATGATATAACATGACAGTTGTACAATAACCCCCATGTCTCTGTAGTTTATCCAGGTCACCATGAGCATATGAAGAGGAATGAACCAATCAGAATGGAGACGCCGGCCCTTTAAAGTCTTCTCATAGAATAACGGCGTGTATACTTACCAATGTGAACTTTTTTATTGCTAAATCCTTGTTGTAATAAAAACGCATTTAAACGTCACATTCCATTAACAGTGTAATTTAATGTGTGTCGTAATAAACTAACACGTGTACCATAACCTCCGTTGTCCCTCAGAGCTGCACGTCTATAACCAATAAAGCTTTTCCTCCCTTTGATGGACAGTTGTTTTTATTTTGTTTGTACCGTTTTTACCGTTATTAAAACCTTGTCTGTTAAACGTGTGAAACCTGCAAACTTCGAGTATAAATTTAGATGTAGGAAAGAAAACAATAACGGGAGTCATTTATAAAGACACTGTAATCAGAATTGAATTTTAAAAGAAATAATGAACATACAAAACATTTAAAGGTAAAGTGACTAAAAGTAGCAGTTTGTCTATAAATATAGAAATGTTATATATTTTTAAATAATACTATCTATATATAGATATAAGTATATACACACACATACATTTATATATATATATATATATATATACACACGCACACATATATATATATATGTTTATATGTGTGTATATATGTATATGCACATTAACCTTGATGGCTGGAAAGGTACTGGAATATTTGAATCAAACAGGATTCAGTGGAAGGATATCATTTATTTATATTAAATGAATATTATATAAATAATACAATTTTATATATATATATATAAATAAAACAAAATAATAAATATATATATGTATATTTATTATTTTGTTTTTACGGGATAGTTAACTCTGGTACACCCTCCACTTCAGTAGGTGGCGGTAATGCGCATTGTGTTCGATGCCATCCGCCATAATGAAGAAGAAGAGGAAGAAGAAGGGACTGGGGGGCAGAATGCATCCTGAAGGTGGCAGTCATGCAACGTCGTGGCTGCCAACTGCCGTAAAACCATCGAAGAAGAAGAAGTCGTACCGGAAACCGTCCACCACAGACATGCGCAGTCTGCTGGAGTTTCCCGCTATAAACTGGTTCCCCCGCGTGAGACCGACACAGTTCTTCAGAGACGACCGGAAAGACCCACCAGAACCCGGATGTGTGGACTAACTTGTTGAAGTCAGACCCACGAAGCGTCGCGTGGCAACAGGAAGGAGGCGGAGCGCGAGTCACGTGACTCTTCATAGAGATAGACGGCGTGTTGTCCGGTTTGTGTCCTCGTGTCCTGCGGAGCTCATGACGTCAGCGAGCGAGCAGGAGCCGAGCGGAGCCGAGCGGAGCCGAGCGGAGCCGAGCGGAGCCGAGCGGAGCCGAGTGAGCGGCGCGTGTTCCCGGAGCTGTCTGGAGGAAACGTCTCTGAGCTCGTGGACATGTCTGAAGCCCAAATGCTGACCCGGCTAGTCCACCAGCGGCTCACTGCGGCTGCGCAGGAGATCTGCGGGCTGCTCGAAGGAGCCATGTCGGAGTACGAGGAGGAGCTGTGTCGATCAAAGGACGAGGCCGAGCGGAACCGGAAGCTGCTGCACGCCGTGCTCAACCCGGAAGTCCGGGTCCGTCGAGCAGGTGGGTTCTCCTAGTTCATCACTTTAACCTGATGGACCCAGTTCTGGAGGAAGTATTCACATCATGTACTGAGGTGGAGTTACAGGTACTTAAACACGTTCATACTATTCACTGGATACACCTCAGAGGTGCATCATGTACTTTTTACTGTATACGCCTCAGATACATATCATACTCTTTAATGTACATCTCAGAGGTACATATCGTACTTTTAGTATAGTACATATTGTACTTTTAGTATAGTACACAGAGGAACATATTGTACTGTTTACTGTACATCTTTGCATATTGAAGGTACTTAAAATACCCAAAACACAATATAAATGTCAGATGAGGGTTTTCTAGCCCCTTCAAAGTCTGCCCGGCGACGCCCCTCACCCACAGTGTCTGGACTTGTAATTCTTCAGACGTCCACTTGGAGCTGCTCCACAAAAAGCCTCTCGGAGCCCTAAGCTCCGCCTACTTATATTTTCCGACATTTTGATTTTTCAGGAAACCGCATTCTTTTCCACTTGTCCTTCACGCTGTCCGATCCGTACCAAACTTCATGTGTATCGTGAATGAAGCTTTTTCACCTACTAGGTATTCAATTCAGTTTATTTGTATAGCCCAGTTTCACAAATTACAAATTTGTCTCAGAGTGCTTTACAGTCTGTACACATACACATCCCTGCCCCAAAACCTCACATCGGACCAGGAAAAACTCCCAAATAACCTTCAGGGGGAAAAAGGGAAGAACCCTTCAGGAGAGAACAGAGGAGGATCCTCTCCAGGATGGACAGAACAATAGAGGTCATGTGACCAGAAGACAGATTTAGAGTTAAAACACATTCAAGGAATCTGACAGTTTATCAATAGTTCATATTTAGGCATATTCCACCATGGAGAGTTTGGAGACCTCCCAAGTGGAGGAGTGGGCGGAGTCCCAGCAGTGGGCGGAGTCTCTACAGTGGGCGGAGTCTCTACAGTGGGCGGAGTCCCAGCAGGGCAGTGGCACAGCTGGTGTCAGGAACTCAGGACCCAACCATCGAAGGTCCATCAGCAGATGGATCTATGCCGTCTCAGAGGGTCACATGACCCCATGAGACGTGAAGTCAGAAGGACTCCGGGGAGAAGCAGAGTTAGTCATGTGTGATGGAGAGATGAAGATTCATCCATAGGAGAAAGAGAAGAGGAGAGAGGTGCTCTGTGCATCCTAAAGGTCCCCAGCAGCTATCAGCCTCTAGCAGCATCTCCAGGTGTGGACCAGGTGAACCTGACTCAGCCCTGACTATCAGCTCTGTCAAAGAGGAAAGTCTTCAGTGAACCAATTTCTCTGCATCTTTTTGAGACAAGATGTGCCTGATTTTTGAAATATTACGTAGATGGAAGAATGCAGTCCTTGAGTTAAAGGACAAGTCCCGATCAAAGATAACAGAGATTCTTTACAGTGGTGTTGATGCTAGAGTAATGCCATCTACAGAAATCACATCACCAGATAGTTGATCTCTGAGGTGATCACAGTAGAATTACTTCGGTTTTGTCTGAGTTTAACATCAAGAAGTTTCCGGTCATCCATGTTTTTATGTCACTAAGACATGCTTGAATTTTAGTGAGTTGGTTGGTCTCCTCTGGTTTTATCGATAGATATAGATAAAGGTATCAAATGTTTTATAAATGTAATTGTGTTACGATGATATGGACCAATGAACCTCTATTGAGACAAATTAGTTTATATATTATTATTTTTAAACGAAAGGACTTTTTAGACTTCTTGAGTAATAAAGAGTTTAATATGCGATTCATAAGACGTGTGAATGTGTTTTTATTATTCTCCAGACGTCCAGCTGCTGGTGCTCAAACAAGAGATTCCCCCTGAGCAGCAGGTCTGGACCCAGAGCCCCCCCACGTGAAAGAGGACCCAGAGCCCCCCCACGTGAAAGAGGACCCAGAGCCCCCCCACGTGAAAGAGGACCCAGAGCCCCCCCACGTGAAAGAGGACCCAGAGCCCCCCCACGTGAAAGAGGACCAGGAAGAAGTCAGTCACGAGGGAGAGAAGCTTCAAGGTCTGCAGGAGGCTGGTCTCATGTACTCGTTCATTGTGAGTAGTGAAGATGAGGAGGAAGCTCAGTCCTCTCAGCTTCATCAAAGACCAAGTGAACAGATGGAAACAGAAGCTGATGGAGAGGATTGTGGAGGACCAGGACCAGCCAGGAACTCTGATCCTGATCCTGATGGGGAGACTGGAGACTCTTCTGATCCAGATACTGATGACTGTTGATTGGAAGGAGACCAGAGATCCTCAGTCAGGTTTGAACTCTCTGAATAATGATGACGTTCATGTCAGTGACTCAACATGTAGTTCTGGAGAGAAACCATCACGCTGCTCTGAATGTGGGAAAAGATTTTGCCACAAGGGAACTTTCAATAGACACAAAATAGCTCACACGGGAGAGAGACCGTACAGCTGCTCCCTCTGTGATAGAAGCTTTAAGTGCAAACCACATTTGAAGGGACACATGTTGACTCACACGGGAGAGAAACCTGTCGGCTGCTCCATCTGTGGGAGACGATTTAGATGCAAGTCCAGTCTGAAGGTTCACATGAGGCGTCACGCAGGAGAGAACTCCCTCTAGTGGTTCTGGTAAAGTTGACATTAGTTCCACTCCCTCACTTGTCAACACGACCGTGGGGTACTGGACCTCCCTCTCTTGGGGCAGTGACCCTCTTGGATGGACAGGACTCTATCCACGATCTCCGTCAGAACCACATCCTCAGACCCCGAGGTCCTGACCGCTGGGCTGGAGGAGCGTTTGTGATGCTGCCTCTCACTCTGGCAGTTGGCTCCGCCCCTCTAGATCTGAAGACTAGCTATTCTCACCTATTATAAACTCTGAAACAGCCTGGATGTCTTGCAAAATTCAAACAAATATTCCATGGAAACTGTGCTAGCTATGACAACATGTCCAATTACTCAAATAAACATCCTTTTGATAACGTTTTAAAATTCAAATCATTTCTTTACCGTAACGTATGGCGAGTCAGTGTGGCTTCAAAGATTAGCGTTGGGTAGCGGTTTCTCTTCCGGAACCCCATTTAAAATGAAAGGAACATTTTCTTTCAGTTTGTTGATGTTTTGGTGGTTAAGCGCCGGTCCGATCTCTTGGAGACATTTTTTTCCTGATCCGTCTGCACGTTTTATGTATGTGGTCCCGATCCTTAGCAGGAGTAACTCACAAAAACCCTAAACCACTACGAGGTGACCTCCAGTTAGCTGGCTATCTGGCCAGAGAGGTCCCGTGTTTCATCAGTTTAACTTTACCCGCCCTGTGGACTCGTCGTCGGGTAGGTTACGTTTACTGTGTCTAACGTAACAATACTCATGGGCGTTTATTGGGGTCCACATGTCAAAGTTCTTTGGTGAAAACTCAACATTTCTAGAATTCTTCATCTTTAAGGCCTTTAGATCATCCTTGAACAAAATTGAAGTCGATCGGATAAGTTTTGTGGGAGGAGTTTCGTAAATGTAGAACGGCCTATGAGAAGCCTTGTGATGCTGCTCTCTCTTCATTTGGACTCCGTACCCGTTGATTCAGATGTTAGTCTCCGTGAGTTCGACACGTGCCGGACGGTCAGGTGACCCGCCGACGACCCGCCTGAACCTCGATGTTGAGACTGACACGGCTTCAGTCACCAAAACCGAGAAGTAAGAGGCAGAGGAACATTTCCCATCCGCATCCCGCCCGGCAACTGACAGCCGAGCAGAGACCTCTGATTGGCTTAGAGACACCGTGCAGCATCTAATTGAACGCTTCAAAGTAGTAAGTATATGTGTGTGTATATATAAATATGTGTATATGTGTCTGTATATATGTATATACGCCCATTTTTTCATTTTCTGTTATAGACACAGTAAACGCATAACAGCAACATTACTGTAGCGCCCCCTAGAGTTCAAATCGCACAAGATAGTTTGTGAATGTTAGAGGATGCTGTGCGCACTCACGCTGGAGGTTCTGAGGGATTAAATAGTGTTTGTGTGTGTAGTTCTCTTACTGTCCACCAGATGGCCCCAGAGTCTTTTCTGTGTTGTTGATGAGCTTTCTTTCTGATTATTGTTGATCTGTTGACTGATCAATATTTATTGTGATACTTGTTCATTAAAACAGCTTTCTTTAATTGTGTGTTGTTATTTGTATTGATATGGAGGAAACCACGTGACCTTTGATGGAACATAACCAGCGGTCTGGTATGAAACACTGGCATGTTAGAAGGAAACAACAACAATAATAACAGGAACACTGTTTAAATAATGATGAATATATTGAAGATGACAATGTTAAAATATCTAGTTTAATAAAATATTGTTAATGACTTAAATTATAATAATAAAAATAAACTTAATATAATTTGTAATGGAGAAAAATGCGTCACAAATAAATTAAGACTAATTGTGTTTTAATTAAATTCATGTTAAATAATTATGAACTTTAAAGGTAGATGAGATTAGAACGTCATTATCATAAAAACTTCGCAATAATATTAACACATTCAAATTGAACGAATAGAATGTGTAACAAACATTTAAATATAATTGTTATAGTTAAATATATATATTGTATCCATATATCTAATATATATCATTGTTTTTATAAATATTTTATATATATATATATATCGACTAGAAATATTTCATATCTTCTTTCCTTTTTTTTTCCATACATCCCCGTCACTTGTTCCCTCCTCTTCCCTCCTCCCTCTCCTCTCTTCTCCTCTCTCCGCCCAGTCAAACCAGTCGTCCTCCTCCTCCTCCTCCTCCTCCTCCTCCTTCTCCTTCAGCAGCTGCAGCAGCAGCACTCAGGACTCCTCACCTGCTTGTTGGATTATAAATCTTAACGTTGTGTAATCTTCACCTGTTTGAGCAGAAAGTAGCTTTCTTACCTTCCGGATCCGCTCTGAACCGGATTCGGTGTCGCGCGCCTCTCCGGTCTGGACCATGAGGACCGGGTCCGGGTCCCCGGGAGGTCACCTGGTGTGAGCCGCGCGCGGGACGCCACCGGACGGCCGACGTGAGTTACCCGACGCCGGAGGATTTATTAGTTCAGGTTTCCATTCTTTTTTTAAAACTTTTTAAAACTTAAAAAATATATATATTGTTGGTGTTATTTATAATTTAGTATTATTGTTTTGTACTATAAGATTATATATATATATATATATATATATATATATATATATATATATATATATATATATATATATATATATATAACATAATCAAAATAGGGAACAAATAAAATATAACCCCGGGACTTCGTTGTTGTATCTAACCCCCCCCCCCCCCCCAACCTGTATACCAGTAATATCGTTTATCGTTTTCATGGCATGTATTGATTTCTACATACAAGAGGTTTGACCCCTGCGTGTTGCCGTCAGAGGATCGATGGGTATGGAGTGTCGTTAGTGCCGCAGCGGGCCAGAAGGTTTTAATGTTGTTCTGGATAATATTATTAAAGTTAGCGACACAATTAATAATGACCAAGAAACACATTGTTCACTTCTAACAACTATACAAATATACTGTATTTACCAGAGGTTTCTGTAATCAACATACAATGATATATATATATATATATATATATATATATATATATATATATATATATATATATATATTGATTTAGTGTTTAATTACCATAATGTGACGTTTAATACAATAAGACACATTTCCAAACTTTAATACGATCAGAAGTTCGACTTATAGATGTACATCTGTATATTAAAATGAATAAATTGTTAAAACAACTTCATTTCCTAACTGTAAAAACTTCTATGTATATATAATATGCATATAATAAATATTATTTATGTCAAAAGAAATTAATATTGTACAAAAATTGTCCTCAAAAGTCCAGAATTGATTGGCTTAAAACGTTAAATAATTCACAAGTTATTGTTGCAGCCGTATTTCAATAAATAAATAAAGATGTGACTCACTGCAGGATGTTAAAATAAATCTTTGTGTAACTATCAGTCATCAGAGTAAATAGAAGTGGTACTTTAAGTACTAAATGTACTTCTAAATGTACCTGTAAGTGTGCAGCTCTAATAGCGTCAATATATATACAAAACTATTCATAATTATAGATAACAAGATTTTTATATATATATAAAACTATAGATAACAATTTTTATATATATATATATATAAAACTATTCATAATTATAAATTAAAAGTTTTATATCTATATATTTATATATATATGCATTTATATATAAATAAATATATGTATTTATATATACCTAAATATATATATATATATATATATATATATATATATATATATATATATATAAATATCTCATCACCTTCTGAGTGCTGAGAGGCCACTCAGGACCACGACCGCGGTTTATTACTATTGTTAGTATAAGTGTGTGTGTGTGTGTGTGTGTGTGTGTGTGTGTGTGTGTCTGTGTGTCTGTCTACAGCTAACGGGGTGTAAATTATTCAGCCGGCGGTGGAAGTGCTGTGCGGGGGGATGGCCCTCCGGAGGGGGGGCGCAGCTCTCCTGCTGGTCTTGCTGGTCCTGTTGGACCCGTGTTCCGCGGCGGCGGACCGGCCCCTCCCCCTCCCCCACGGCGGCGGCCAAACCGAGTGGGCGCTCCCGAACATCACGCTGGCCGTCATCCTGCCGCGCAGCAACACAAAGTACCCGTGGGCGTGGCCACGCGTCGGCCCCGCCCTGCGGCGCGCCGTGGACGCCGTCAACGCCGACCCCGCCCTGCTGCCCGGCCGCCGCCTCGCCTACGTCTTCAAGGACAGCGAGGACAAGGCCGGCGTCTGCTCCGAGTCCATCGCGCCGCTCATGGCGGTGGACCTGAAGCTGGCCTACGACCCGTGGGCCTTCATCGGGCCCGGCTGCTCCTACGCCTCGTCGCCCGTGGGCCTGTTCACCACGCACTGGGGCGTGCCCATGGTCACGGCGGGCGCGTCGGCCATCGCCTTGAACGGCGCCGTCTACCCGTCCATCACCAACACCGGCCCCACGCACAAGAAGCTGGGCCGCTTCGCGCTGCGCATCTGCCAGCACTTCGGCTGGCGGGAGCACGCCATGCTGATGTTCAGCGACAGCAAGCTGGACGACCGGCCGTGCTACTTCGCCGTGGAGGGCCTGTTCGCCGAGCTGAAGAGCGTCAACATCACCACCGTGGACAGCGTGTTCGACGAGAGCACGGCGCCGCTCAACTACTCGCACATCCTGGCCGACATGCAGAGCAACGCCCGAGGTGAGTCGCCGCTCCTGCTCCTGTGGACGCTTTGGTTCGATCTGGAGGTAGAAGACGAAAGAAGACGAAAGAAGACGGTAGAAGACGGTAGAAGTTTGTAGAAGAAGAATGAAGTTGGTAGGAGTTTGTAGAAGAAGAAAGAAGTTGGTAGGAGTTTGTAGAAGAAGAAAGAAGTTGGTAGGAGTTTGTAGAAGAAGAAAGAAGTTGGTAGGAGTTTGTAGAAGAAGAAAGAAGTTGGTAGAAGTTGGTAGAAGAAGAATGAAGTTGGTAGAAGTTGGTAGAAGAAGAAAGAAGAAGGCGGTAGAAGAAGAAAGAAGAAGACGGTAGAAGTTGGTAGAAGAAGAAAGAAGAAGACGGTAGAAGGTGGTAGAAGAAGAAAGAGGTTGGTAGAAGTTGGTAGAAGATGGTAGAATGTGGTAGAAGAAGAAAGAGGTTGGTAGAAGAAGAAAGAAGAAGGCGGTAGAAGTTTGTAGAAGAAGAATCAAGTTGGTAGAAGTTGGTAGAAGAAGAAAGAAGAAGTTGGTAGAAGTTGTTAGAAGAAGAAAGAAGTTGTTAGAAGGCGGTAGAAGTTTGTAGAAGAAGAATGAAGAAGACGGTAGACGGCGGTCACACACCACAGAAGAAGAGAGTGAGCTACTTCACAGATTCAGGACTCGTGTTATTGGTGATCGCAGTGAAGCTGCACCTCGCCACCGCAATGCATGCTGGGTAGACAGGAGGTCCGATAGGGCAACGGCAGCCTTTTTCAGAACCGCTGCCAAGGCCCAGTGCATGCTGGGAAACGCCCATATACTGTATATATATATATATATATATATATATGTGTGTGTGTGTGTGTGTGTGTGTGTGTGTGTGTGTGTGTGTGTTCACTGCAGACGAGGGGTCAAAGGTCAGATAATCACTGATGCTGATGACCGTGTGAACGCGGTTTTCTCCTGCGGCGCCTGAAGGCATCACATTAAATCTCCCTGACCTCTGAGCTTTGTGGTTACAGGAGACACGCCTCCACCAACGGATATACAAGTACATACACGTATATATACACGTATATACAAGTACATATACAAGTATATACACGTATATACATGTATATATACAAGTATGCACAAGTATATAGTCTTATATATTCAGACTGAAAGGTAACTGAGGTTTTATCATGACGAGCTGTAAATACATAAATACATACAAATGGAATGTATTTATTTTATATATGTATATCTTCTTCTTCTTCTTCTTCTTCTTCTTCTTCTTCTTCTTCTTCTTCTTCTTCTTCTTCTTCTTCCTCCTCCTCATATGAAAGCAGCATAAACAGACTTGTTGTTCTTGACTCTGATGTGAAGATAAAATAAAAAGTTTCTTCAGTTCCTAAAAACATCCACATGTCATAGAGACTCTCCATCTTTATGAGGTCATGTAGTGTAATAAAGCTCTTTATCTACACACACACACACACACACACACACACACACACTCTCTCTCTCTCTCAGACATTCGGAGCTCTTTCCTGGTTTCTGTTCGTCTCATCAGCAGAAATCTGATCCTGATCGATGGTCCTGGACCAGACTGACGCTCGGGGGGGGGGGGGGGGGGGGGTAGAGGAAGAGAGAGAGAGAGAAGAAGGGGGGAGGGGCTACATCAGCAGCGGTTACATTTGTTTGTTTTGCTCCTGTCAACATTGTTTTCAATGTTTCAAAAATGTTCTAAAATTGGCCCCCAAAAAATAATTTAAAGATTTTTCAAAATGTTTCTAAACCAGGACAATATTTCCCAAAAAATTCAAAATGTTTTCAAAACGTTTCAAAACATTTACAAAATAACCGACCACCGTAACTCAGTACCACAGTACCACAGTACCACATGTGGAGCTACTATAAGGCATGAGGAGCTGGAGGGATCCAGATGTTTTTATATTTTTATGTTTTTATGTCTTCATGTTTTTATTTAGACGAACACTGAAACCATTTCCTGTCTTTACCGCGCCTCAGCACCACGAGTCCCGGAGGTGGCAGCAGCGTTCATGAGAACACACCATGGACCAGTTACACGTTTCAGTTTGACTGGTTTTGTTTTTTTAATCTTTAACGTCATATATTTTTTAAACATTTACTGCACTCAAACCTTTTGCTGCTGAAAACCTGATTCATAGTGAACGACCAGACCGATGGGAGCAGCGCTGCTCAACGCCCTCTAGTGGGGCGCAGTGGTACTACAGGGGGGCGCTCTCCTCTAGTGGGGCGCAGTGGTACTACAGGGGGCGCTCTCCTCTAGTGGGGTGCAGTGGTACTACAGGGGGCGCTCTCCTCTAGTGGGGCGCAGTGGTACTACAGGGGGCGCTCTCCTCTAGTGGGGCGCAGTGGTACTACAGGGGGGCGCTCTCCTCTAGTGAAGCGCAGTGGTACTACAGGGGGCGCTCTCCTCTAGTGGGGCGCAGTGGTACTACAGGTGGGCGCTCTCCTCTAGTGGGGCGCAGTGGTACTACAGGGGGCGCTCTCCTCTAGTGGGGCGCAGTGGTAATACAGAAATAGTTTTTATTGAGAACTTCACATATTACACAAGCTGAAAGTACACAGACATAAAACTAAGACCTGAATAAACACGTTGACATGCCTGTACCTCTGTGTTCACGTTAACGCTAAATGGTTACGCCGTTAACCGGGTACACCATTAACCGGGTACACCGTTAACCGGGTACACCGTTAACCGGGTACACCGTTAATCGGGTACACCGTTAATCGGGTACACCGTTAACCGGGTACACCGTTAATCGGGTACACCGCGCGGCGGCCGAGACTCTCTGATTCCAGCCTCTCAGTGAGATTGGCTTTCCTGCTGTTGCCCTTCAAAATAAGGTTGCACTTTATTGCTATTAAATGTATGACATTTGAACTGGTTGTGTTTGGTTTTTGTTGTTCTTGAACATTCAGCCAGTGCACAACGGGTTAACGCAGCCACAATAATCTTTGTTCTTTTCTGCTCATATAGAACTTTATTTACATTGTTCTTACAAAATTATTTTAATGTTCTTTATTTTCATATTTGAAAAAACACGGATGAGTTCAAGTTATTTCATTAAAAAGTTCTCATACACCATTTTGTTGGGGCATGCACATTTATCTTCCTCTGGAGTGGGCGTGGCAGGAGAGGCTTGAGAACCTGTGTGTGTGTGTGTGTATGTATGTGTGTGTGTGTGGGGGAGGGGGGGCAGTGCTGATAGCAGCTTTTAGAGTCCCCGCATGTGGATGTGGTTTTTCTAGAGCTGGGAGAGTTTATGTTGAAGGACCTCCGGGATGCTGAGCTGCAATCCACAAGTCATTTTACTAAGAACTACAATCAATCTGACCAAGGACCAATCGGTCTAAGAACTACAACCAATCGCAATACAATCAATCATTCTAAGAACTACAATCGATTTTTCTAGAACTAGGCTCCTCGTTCCTATGAGTACCGATGGAGGTTTCTCCAGAACAAAGTAAAGGTTCCTCCGGTCCTCTTGATCTAAGGAGAAGTGATGAATCCTTCATCCTAGTAAAGGTTCCTCCGGTCCTCTTGATCTAAGGAGAAGTGATGAATCCTTCATCCTAGAGCACTAAAGTACTTGTTGACGTTTCCTCGAGCCGCCCGAGTCCCGATGTTTGATTAATAGACAAACGGCAGAAACTACAATGTAAAATTAGCCCGGGACTGTTTGGCAGGAAATTCCTGGCGATCTGATAGGCCGGCCCGACGCCCATACAAGACCTCCGGCTCCTGACCTCTGTTAATGAATGCCCCGCCAGGAGGTTCTGAGCCGTGTGGGAACCGGACTGAGCTCCATCAGCGCCGCTGTGTTTGTCAGGAACACCTCCGCACACACAGCTGGAGTCCTGACGGGTGGTTCTGCTCCGCGGGGCGGAACCGGTCGGCGCAGGCCGCCGGGCGCACGCCGTCCAGCTGAACACATTTACATCTCACTCAAAGAGCTTTCAGCTGTTTGATTGGAATGTATATTTGATTTGTAACGTTGTGTCGGCGGAGCGAAGAGGGAGACGTTCACTCGAGTGTTTTAATCATTCAGTGATGAAGTGATGAAGTGATGAATGTGTTGAGTCACAGAGAGGAAGAGAAGCCCGGGTGAGATGGACGTTTCCCGTCTCTTAATCTATTATTACAACGTTTATTCCTCTGCATTAACTCTCCGGTTGTTTAGAGAGAAAATGTCTTCCTCCCAACTTCTTCTCGACTTCCTCCCGACTTCCTCCGGACTTCTTATTGAATTCCTCTCGACTTCCTCACAAATTCCTCTCGACTTCCTTCTGACTTCCTCCCGACTTCCTCCAGACTTCCTCTTGACTTCCTCCAGACTTCCTCTTGACTTCCTCCCGACTACCTCTCATTTTATAGAAAAATAATGAATGGATGATGGATAGATAAATAGTGGATAAATTGATGGATGAATTGATAAATGGATAAATTGATGGATGATTTAGTGAGCTACTCCAGTGAAGACCCCACGGGATCACATCGTCTTCATCGTCTCCATCATCATCCTCCTCTCCGTCAGAGGTTCTACAGGCTGTGTTTAATAAGTATCTGTAAACATGAAGTGTTCCGGTCCGGTTCCCCGTCCTATGGAGGACGATTCAACCAATAAGATGTAGGAAGTATAAGAATGAAACACGGCTGCCTCAGTATTTCTTAAATCCTACGTCCCTGAAGGCGTCGTCATGCCGGCAGCGGGCGGTCGATCATCCTGAACAGATTTACCCACAAGGCCGTGCTTCTGCCCCGCTTCTCTTCCGCCGCTCGGTTCCCGTCCATCTGGCAGTAGTTAAAGATTAATACTCTGGAATCTGAGAGTCCGGGAGGCTCGGCTCCCCGAGCGGTTTGAACCCACGTGTAGTTGTAGTCACGATCCAGTTATTTCATTTCACTTATTTACAATAATTTCTCGTTTTAAAGAAATACAAATTTTAATAATTTTATTTTTGGGAAAATCACTAAATTCTTTTAGTTTTTCCAGGAGTGAGAAGGTCAAGATGACTCAGCCCTCAGCTGGAGTCAGGACATGGTTAGCTTAGCTTAGCATAAAGGCTAGAAGCTAGGGTGGCTACGTACGTACAAAATTAAAATTGCTGTTTTAATTGATTTTTTTTATTTTGAAGTATTTCATTCGTGTGGAAACGGCAACGTTTGATTAAACTTCCTTGATTACGTGAAAACCGAGTTGACGTCATAGAGCGATCAAGGCGTAGCCGTTAGACGTCGCCTGCAGCGCCACCTTCTGGCCAGAAAGAGCTGAGTTACAAATAATTTCATTTTTCTCTCTTTTGCAACATTTTCAGACGTTAGTCAGTTGACTGAACACGACGTGGCCTGAGGTTTCAGAGGCTGTGATTATTTACGACCGGCCGGCTCGTAGCTTGGTTGCCAGAGGAGCTCGGCTTTTAGTTTGAGCCTCTGGAGCTAACGAGCTAACAACCGCTGTCACGGCCAGACGAGAAATACCTGCGTAACCTGGACGCTCAGAATGAACAACAGGCAACGGAGAGATGAAGCATCACTTCCTCCAGACCTCCTGGTCCACGACAACCATTTACCACACGCCATTGTTGCAGGACCGTTATGAACATATCGGTGTCCACCTGCAGCTCGTCACACATTCCTCTCCGTCTCAGACGGAATTGAACATGCAGACGTCATGCTGCTGCATTAGTGTTTCAACGCATGACTTAATAAGGTCAACGAATGCTGGAGCACACGAGCTGCAGCGTGAGAACTTTGCAGAGCAGACACGGCTGTATGAGAGTCACGTGACACGGTCTAGTAACGACTGTCTGGCCACTAGGGGGCAGCAGAAACACAACGTGGATGTGTGTTCACCTTTTAACCCTTCCAACGTAACGCTGCGAAGTAATGCTGCGAAGTAAGTTAGTTAAATTAAAGTTATCTTTGCTGTGTGTCTTGATGTGATAGTGACAGCATCACAGCTGATTGGTTAGAGAGTGTGGTGAGAGCTTTAGTGAGCAACAGTCTAATATGAGGTGGAGGAGGTGGTGGTGGAGGAGGTGGTGGATGTGGTGGTGGTGGAGGTGGAGGAGGTGGTCCACCTCGGTGGGTCGTCTCTCCGCTGGCGTCCTCCCGTGAGGGAGGCGATGAGAAGTGGGCGTCGGCCTCAACGCTGTGGACGGCAAGCAGAGCCAACTTATTAAGATGGAACAGTCAGGGAGAGAAGGACTTTATTACATTAAGCTGTGTGTGTGTGTGTGTGTGTGTGTGTGTGTGTGTGTGTGTGTGTGTGTGTGTGTGTGTGTTTTGTGTTCCCAAAGTGACATTAATGCTGCAAGAGGAAATGTCAAATGGAAAACTCCTGTGTTCTGCTGTTCCAGCTGCGTCAGCACGGAGCGTCACGACCACTTCCTGTTCCTGTTCCACTTGTTCACTAGCTTCATTAACATTGTTCATTGTTGATTAATATTGTTCATTGACATTGTTTATTAATATTGTTCATTGTTCATTAATATTGTTTTTTAATATTGTTCATTGTTCATTAATATTGTTCATTGTTCATTAATATTGTTCATTAATATTGTTGATTAATATGGTTCATTGACATTGTTTATTAATATTGTTCATTGTTCATTAATATTGTTCATTAATATTGTTCATTAATATTGTTGATTGTTCATTCTGATTCTTCCAGTTTGAAGGTGATTTCTTCTTTATTAAGACATTATTCATAAATCCATCTCAATAACGACCGCTGTGATTCCGTCTCATTAAACCATCGAGCTGTAAGTGTTGTAAATACCAAGGAGGCATTGAACTCACCACCTTGGAAGGGAGGTCCGTCTGTGACTGTCAGATACTTAAAATGAATACTCCGACATTTCCATTTAGCTCTCTAATCGTTTCCCTTCTAATTAGAAGCAAACCGATGGACCTCGTTAGGGCCTTCTGGCGGTCGCCATGGCAACGAGCTGCAAAAGGTCAGAGGCGGTGATATTGTAATCTGGCGGGAGGATTCACCCCCCCGACGCTCCTGCTGAGGATCGTTTGTTTTCTCTTTGGAGTCGACATGTTGAGCGGAAACGACCGTCAAAGAATCTCGTGTTCCTAGAGCATGTGAAGATGTGTCGTTGTGTCGTTGTGTCGTTGTGTCGTTGTGTCGTTGTTGTGGGTCAGTCTCTTCATGGTTAGAAACATTTTTTGGTTGGAAGAAAAGAAAAACCAGGAAGTCGTTGAACGTTTCATTACAAACTCAGGATATAAAGCCTGCGTCTCGTATTCTGTATTTCCTTTAAACTAAAACCTGAGCGGAGGAGGAGGAGGAGGAGGAGGAGGAGGAGCTCTGCTTTCTGTGATTCGTATTAATGCCGTCCGTCTGGATCTCTGCAGCCCGGAGATTCATGAGGAGGATTAAAGCGTGTGGCGTTCAGGGACCAGGTGGTTCTGATGTTTACGTCGCTTTCTGAGAGCTGAAAGAGGCGAAGAGTAAGCTGTGAGTCAGGAAGTGTGCAGGGGTCAGAGGTCGGGGGGGGAGGGGTCGTGTCTCTGACCTCAGAGGCCCCGCCCTCACGTCTCGTCTCACGTTACGGATTGCATCATCTTTATGAAGCCTGACTCAGGATTGCGTCATCCTCACCAGGTCTTGCATCATGCTGATGAACACGGCGCCTCCTGGTCGCTCCTCGGGGGCTCTGGGCCTCCTGGTCGCTCCTCGGCGCCGCGCCTCCTGGTCGCTCCTCGGCGCCGCGCCTCCTGGTCGCTCCTCGGGGGCTCTGGGCCTCCTGGTCGCTCCTCGGGGGCTCTGGGCCTCCTGGTCGCTCCTCGGGAGCTCTGGGCCTCCTGGTCGCTCCTCGGGGGCTCTGGGCCTCCTGGTCGCTCCTCGGGAGCTCTGGGCCTCCTGGTCGCTCCTCGCCGCCGCGCCTCCTGCCGCCCCCCGAGGGCGCCGGGCTCAGCTTCAGGGGAACGGCTCGCTGGTTTCACCTTTCACTTCCTGCTGCGAGGTCATTAAAGCCCGAAACAATGGAGGAATGTCATCGCGCCTCCGGAGACCTCCGGCCAGGAAAGGAAAGTCCTTCACAACACCCACAATGCATCTGGGCTCATTGAGCTTGAATATTTAGAAGTCTTGAATCCAGCGTTCTGGCCGTTGGCATCTTGGTGTTTTGTGACCAGTAAACCACCTGTCAATCACCGTGTAGCCCCCTGGTGGTCAGGAGAGAGAATGCAGCTTTAACACATGAAGCACATACTTCTATACAACCAGAGGAGTCGCCCCCTGGTGGCCAGGAGAGAGAATGCAGCTTCAACACATGTGGCATAGACTTCTATACAACCAGAGGAGTCACACCTGGTGGTCAGGAGAGAGAATGCAGCTTTAACATATGAAGCATATACTTCTATACAACCAGAGGAGTCGCCCCCTGGTGGTCAGGAGAGAGAATGCAGCTTTAACACATGAAGCACAGACTTCTATACAACCAAAGGAGTCGAATAGAGAATAAAGTGTGACGGATCTCCAGAGTAACTCAAATTGTGCTTTTTTCCTACGATGGTCAGCCAATCAGAGCCGAGTACGGCGTATCGTACAATATCACGATGATCCTGTCTAAGTCTCAATAGAAAGTATCAGTTACTGACCACTAATGAGTTTTTTTCAGTGTGAGAAACAGACACACACACACACACACACACACACACACACACACAGCGTGTCTCGCCTCCAGCTATCTGCAGTCACTGTGTTTGGCCTCCATGTTGTTATTGATTATTGTTTCCTCAATGTCCTCACAGCGAAGTGTCCTGAGTCTCATTTATATCTATTCTTATTTATATCTATTCTTATTTATCTTCTATTCTCATTTATATCTATTCTTATTTATATCTATTCTTATTTATCTTCTATTCTTATTTATATCTATTCTTATTTATAACTATTCTTATTTATATCTATTCTTATTTATCTTCTATTCTCATTTATATATATTCTTATTTATATATATTCTTATTTATCTTCTATCTTTATTTATATATATTCTTATTTATATCTTTAGATTACATTACATTACATGTCATTTAGCAGACGCTTTTATCCAAAGCGACTTACAATAAGTGCATTTACAATAAGTGCATATCTATTCTTATTTATCTTCTATTCTCATTTATATATATTCTTTTTTATCTTCTATTTTTATTTATATATATTCTTATTTATATTTATTCTTATTTATCTTCTATTCTCATTTATATATATTCTTATTTATATCTATTCTTATTTATCTTCTATTCTTATTTATATCTATTCTTATTTATCTTCTATTCTTATTTATCTTCTGTTATAATTTATCTTCTGTTATTATTTTTTTCTATTCTTCCTTCATAACACAACTTTATTAATTTAATTTAATATTACAAGTTGTCTGTAGATAAAGTCTCCGGTGCGTAACGCCTCGTTTGCATATGTAAACATAACGTTTCAGAAACGGATCCTCCATGTGAGTAATGAACGGGTGAAGTTCGCAAAGAAACGATAAAGAGACGATAAGAGGACAAGAAAACGAGAGGAAATGAGTGAGAGGTTGCTGTTGCTAAGTAACCCATCTACTTCCTGTTTACATTGCCATGACTACGTACGTGACATGGCCTCCCACGGGGCTGTCGTCCACCAATACTTACGCCGTGTCTCCTTCTCTCCTCCAGTGATGTTCGTCTGCTGCTCGCCCGACGTCTTCAGGAAGCTGCTGGTTGAGTTCCGGAAGGCAGACCTCGCCCACGAGCAATACGTCTTCTTCTACATCGACGTGTTCGGGGACAGCCTCAACGCGCGGCGCGGGCAGCCGTGGGCGCGCGGCGACCAGGACGACGCCGTCGCCCGGGACGCCTTCCAGGTGGGCGGCGCCATCAGAGCTCCAAGTCAGGCTTCAGGTCAGGCTTCAAGTCAGGCTTCAAGTCAGGCTTTAAGTCAGGCTTCAAGTCAGGCTCCAAGTCAGGCTTCAGGTCAGGCGCCAAGTCAGGCTTCAATTCAGGCTTCAAGTCAGGCTTCAAGTCAGGCTCCAAGTCAGGCTTCACAGGCTTCAAGTCAGGCTTCAAGTCAGGCTTCAGGTCAGGCTTTAAGTCAGGCTCCAAGTCAGGCTCCAAGTCAGGCTTCAAGTCAGGCTTCAGGTCAGGCTTCAAGTCAGGCTTCAAGTCAGGCTTCAGGTCAGGCTTCAAGTCAGGCTCCAAGTCAGGCTTCAAGTCAGGCTTCAGGTCAGGCTTCAAGTCAGGCTTCAAGTCAGGCTTCAGGTCAGGCTCCAAGTCAGGCTTCAAGTCAGGCTTCAAGTCAGGCTCCAAGTCAGGCTCCAAGTCAGGGTTCAGTCAGGCTTCAAGTCAGGCTTCAAGTCAGGCTCCAGGTCAGGCTTCAAGTCAGGCTTCAAGTCAGGCTCCAAGTCAGGCTTCAAGTCAGGCTTCAAGTCAGGCTCCAAGTCAGGCTTCAAGTCAGGCTTCAAGTCAGGCTTCAGGTCAGGCTTCAAGTCAGGCTTTAAGTCAGGCTCCAAGTCAGGCTTCAGGTCAGGCTTCAGGTCAGGCTTCAAGTCAGGCTTCAGGTCAGGCTTCAAGTCAGGCTTCAGGTCAGGCTTCAAGTCAGGCTCCACGTCAGGCTCCAAGTCAGGCTTCAGGTCAGGGAGCTTTAAGTCAGGCTTCAAGTCAGGCTCCAAGTCAGGCTTCAGTTCAGGCTTCAAGTCAGGCTTCAAGTCAGGCTCCAAGTCAGGCTTCAAGTCAGGCTTCAAGTCAGGCTTCAAGTCAGGCTTCAGGTCAGGCTCCAAGTCAGGCTTCAAGTCAGGCTTCAAGTCAGGCTCCAAGTCAGGCTCCAAGTCAGGCTTCAGGTCAGGCTTCAAGTCAGGCTTCAAGTCAGGCTTCAGGTCAGGCTTCAAGTCAGGCTTCAGGTCAGGCTTCAAGTCAGGCTTCAAGTCAGGCTTCAAGTCAGGCTTCAAGTCAGGCTTCAAGTCAGGCTTTAAGTCAGGCTTCCAGGCTCAAGTCAGGCTTCAAGTCAGGCTTCAAGTCAGGCTTCAAGTCAGGCTTCAAGTCAGGCTTCAGGTCAGGGAGCTTTAAGTCAGGCTTCAGGTCAGGCTCCAAGTCAGGCTCCAAGTCAGGCTTCAGGTCAGGCTTCAGGTCAGGCTTCAAGTCAGGCTTCAGGTCAGGCTTCAAGTCAGGCTTCAAGTCAGGCTTCAAGTCAGGCTTCAAGTCAGGCTTCAGTCAGGCTCAAGTCAGGCTTCAAGTCAGGCTTCAAGTCAGGCTTCAAGTCAGGCTCAAGGTCAGGCTTCAGTCAGGCTTCAAGTCAGGCTTCAAGTCAGGCTTCAAGTCAGGCTTCAGGTCAGGCTTCAAGTCAGGCTTCAGGTCAGGTCAGGCTTCAAGTCAGGCTTCAGGTCAGGCTTCAGTCAGGCTTCAAGTCAGGCTCCAGGTCAGGCTCAAGTCAGGCTTCAAGTCAGGCTTCAAGTCAGGCTTCAGGCTCAAGTCAGGCTTCAAGTCAGGCTTCAGGTCAGGCTTCAAGTCAGGCTCCAAGTCAGGCTTCAAGTCAGGCTTCAAGTCAGGCTTCAAGTCAGGCTTTAAGTCAGGCTCCAAGTCAGGCTCCAAGTCAGGCTTCAAGTCAGGCTTCAAGTCAGGCTCCAAGTCAGGCTTCAAGTCAGGCTTCAAGTCAGGCTCCAAGTCAGGCTTCAAGTCAGGCTTCAGGTCAGGCTCCAAGTCAGGCTCCAGGTCAGGCTTCAAGTCAGGCTTCAGGTCAGGCTTCAAGTCAGGCTTCAGGTCAGGCTTCAAGTCAGGCTTCAAGTCAGGCTTCAAGTCAGGCTTCAAGTCAGGCTTCAAGTCAGGCTTCAAGTCAGGCTTCAGGTCAGGCTTCAAGTCAGGCTTCAAGTCAGGCTTCAGGTCAGGCTTCAAGTCAGGCTTCAAGTCAGGCTCCAAGTCAGGCTTCAAGTCAGGCTTCAAGTCAGGCTTCAAGTCAGGCTTCAAGTCAGGCTTCAAGTCAGGCTTCAAGTCAGGCTTCAAGTCAGGCTTCAGGTCAGGCTTCAAGTCAGGCTCCAAGTCAGGCTCAGTCAGGCTTCAAGTCAGGCTCCAAGTCAGGCTCCAAGTCAGGCTTCAAGTCAGGCTTCAAGTCAGGCTCCAAGTCAGGCTTCAAGTCAGGCTTCAAGTCAGGCTCCAAGTCAGGCTTCAGGTCAGGCTTCAGGTCAGGCTTCAAGTCAGGCTTCAAGTCAGGCTTCAGGTCAGGCTTCAAGTCAGGCTTCAGGTCAGGCTCCAAGTCAGGCTTCAAGTCAGGCTTCAAGTCAGGCTTCAGGTCAGGCTTCAAGTCAGGCTTCAGGTCAGGCTTCAGGTCAGGCTCCAAGTCAGGCTCCAAGTCAGGCTTCAGGTCAGGCTTCAGGTCAGGCTTCAAGTCAGGCTTCAGGTCAGGGAGCTTTAAGTCAGGCTTCAAGTCAGGCTCCAAGTCAGGCTTCAGTTCAGGCTTCAAGTCAGGCTTCAAGTCAGGCTTCAAGTCAGGCTTCAGGTCAGGCTCCAAGTCAGGTTCAGGTCAGGCTTCAAGTCAGGCTTCAGGTCAGGCTTCAAGTCAGGCTTCAAGTCAGGCTTCAAGTCAGGCTTCAAGTCAGGCTCCAAGTCAGGCTTCAGGTCAGGCTTCAAGTCAGGCTTCAAGTCAGGCTTCAAGTCAGGTTCAGGTCAGGCTTCAAGTCAGGGAGCTTTAAGTCAGGGAGCTTTAAGTCAGGCTTCAGGTCAGGCTTCAAGTCCGGCTTCAAGTCAGGTTCAGGTCAGGCTTCAAGTCAGGGAGCTTTAAGTCAGGGAGCTTTAAGTCAGGCTTCAAGTCAGGCTCCAAGTCAGGCTTCAGGTCAGGCTCCAAGTCAGGTTCAGGTCAGGCTTCAAGTCAGGCTTCAGGTCAGGCTTCAAGTCAGGCTTCAAGTCAGGCTTCAAGTCAGGATCCAAGTCAGGCTTCAGGTCAGGCTTCAAGTCAGGCTTCAAGTCAGGCTTCAAGTCAGGTTCAGGTCAGGCTTCAAGTCACGGAGCATTAAGTCAGTCTTTATGTCTCTCATGGTCTCACATGGTCTCACAGGGTCTCTCATGGTCTCACATGGTCTCACAGGGTCTCACATGGTCTCACAGGGTCTCACATGGGAGGACAGGACACAGGGTCTCACGGGGTCTCTCATGGTCTCACATGGTTTCACAGGGTCTCACATGGTCTCACAGAGTCTCACATGGTCTCACAGGGTCTCACAGGGTCTCACATGGTCTCACAGAGTCTCACATGGTCTCACAGGGTCTCACATGGTCTCACAGAGTCTCACATGGTCTCACAGGGTCTCACATGGTCTCACAGAGTCTCACATGGTCTCACAGGGTCTCTCATGGTCTCTCCATTCATGGGCCGTTGCTGTTTGTTGGCTTTGAGGTGGCAGAAACCGGTTTAATGAAACGTGCTTGTGACATGTCGACGTGGACCAGCTGGAGTCCAGTGACGTGAGGACCCCCCATCCCACCAGAGCCGACAGACCCCCGGACCAGGTCTCCTCTCCGACCCCCGGACCAGGTCTCCTCTCAGACCCCGGACCAGGTCTCCTCTCAAACCCCCGGACCAGGTCTCCTCTCAGCCGGTTCACAGCGACCGTCGATTAGCGAGTGCTGATAAGAATCTGCTGCCGGTGGGAGCGGAGCCCTAAAGGGGTTACGCAGCACTTCTTTCTGGTAAAGTGGGCTTGGGTTCAGGTTCAGGGTCCTTCGTGGTTCCGGGTCTGCAGAACATTTTTATAACTTCATTCACTATTAAAGCCTGTTGACACATTGTAGGAACAGGAAGTCAGAAAATATCTCCATGTAATAAATATTCAGCATCCAAATTCAATAATTGACAGGATATTCAACCTTTGTGTCTGTACAGGGTTTACAGGCAATAAAGTCGTTTCAGAATATGAAATATGAGTTTACAGAGTTATAATCCGTCCTCGGCCTCTGGAGGCTTTGAGCTGCGATGCCAAACAACATCGCCCAAAGACCATAAAGTCATGTTTACAATGTGTACCGAGGGAATCCATCCAGAGAGAAGTCACTATGAAGACCTGCAGCAGACAGGAGAACACGCCATGACCACTGAGGTAGAGAGGCGGAAAGAAACAGGATGTACAAGAAGTCGCTAGAAACACGTAGCTAGAAACACGTAGCTAGAAACACGTAGCTAGGAACACATCAATAGAAACACATAGCTAGAGACACGTAGCTAGAAACACGTCAATAGAAACACATAGCTAGAAACACGTAGCTAGAAACACGTAGCTAGGAACACGTCAATAGAAACACATAGCTAGAAACACGTAGCTAGAAACACGTCAATAGAAACACATAGCTAGAAACACGTAGCTAGAAACACGTAGCTAGGAACACGTCAATAGAAACACATAGCTAGAAACACGTAGCTAGAAACACGTCAATAGAAACACATAGCTAGAAATGCGTAGCTAGAAACACGTAGCTAAAAACACGTCGATAGAAACACGTAGCTAGAAACACGTCAATGGAAATGCGTAGCTAGAAACACATCAATAGAAACACATCAATAGGAACACGTAGCTAGATAGACGTAGCTAGAAACACGTCAATAGAAACACGTAGATAGAAACACATCAATAGAAACACGTAGCTAGAAACACGTAGCTAGAAACACGTCGATAAAAACACGTCGATAGAAACATGTAGCTAGAAACACATCAATAGAAACACGTAGCTAGAAACACGTCAATAGAAACACGTAGCTAGAAATGCGTCGATAGAAACACGTCGCCAGGGAGCAAGGAAGGGAGGGTAGAGGAAGGAAGGAATGACAGAAGGAAGTAGGAGAGAAAGAAAGAGAGAAAGAAAGAGGGACCCCCACCAGTCTGGATTCAAGGCCGGCCACTCAACAGAGACTGCCCTCCTTGCTGTCTCTGAGCAGCTTCACTCTGCTAGAGCAGCCTCTCTCCTCTCTCCTTATCCTTCTCTCTTCTCTTCAGGACCTGGGATCTCAGCCACAGCACTCGCTCTTTTCTCCTCCTACCTCACCGACCGACTGACCGGGTAACTTGGAGAGGATCTGTATCTGATCCTTGTCCTCTCATTACTGGGGTTCCTCAAGGCTCCGTCCTGGGTCCCCTCCTCTTCTCTCTATACACCAATTCTCTCGGCTCTGTCATTCGTTCGCATGGCTTCTCCTACCGTCGCCATGCCGATGACACCCAACTGATCTTCTCGTTCCCACCGTCTGAAACACAGGTGGCGGCGCAAATCTCTGCCTGTCTGACCGACATCTCTCAGTGGATATCTGCTCACCACCTGAAGATCAACCCTGACAAGACCGAGCTACTGTTCCTTCCAGGGAAAGGTTCCCCCACCCACGACCTGACCACCACCTCCAACAGCTCCGTGTTGGCCCCTACCCTGACTGAACCCCACCCACGACCTGACCACCACCTTCACCAGCTCCGTGTTGGCCCCTACCCTGACTGCCAGGAGCCTCGGGGTGACGCTAGACAGTCAACTCTCCCTGACGGCCAACATCGCTGCAACATTGCGTTCCTGTAGTTACATGCTGCACAACATCTGGAGAATACGACCTCTTCTTACCCAGAAGGCGGCGCAGGTTCTGGTCCAGGCTCTGGTCATTTCGCGCCTCGACTACTGCAACTTCCTTCTGGCTGCTCTACCTGCTAAGGCCATCCGGCCTCTGCAGCTCATCCAGAATGCAGCAGCTCGACTGGTCTTCAGCCTCCCGAGGTTCACCCACACCACTCCGCTCCTCCACCCACACCACTCCGCTCCTCCACCCACACCACTCCGCTCCTCCGCTCTCTCCATGGTTCCCGGTGGAGCAGCATCCTCTTCAGAACATTGGTTCTTGGTACCGTGCTCTGAACGGATCGGGCCCCGTCTACATCCTGGATGTGGTCACACCGTACACCCCGGCACGTTCGCTCCGCTCGGCAACAGCCAACCGACTTGTGACTCCGTCACCTCGAGCTAATCACTCGAAATCCAGACTGTTTGCTGTCCTGCTCCTCAGTGGTGGAACCAGCTCCCCACTGACACCAGGACAGTAGGAAGTCTCTACATCTTCCGCCGAAAACTGAAAACGCACCTTTTCCGACTATATCTGGATTAATCACAGACTTGCACTTTGGTAGCACTTGAATGGCTCTTATTGTGGTACTTTAGTAGTTTGACTATGTTGAGGAAATGTTACTTTCTGTATTCTTGTTCTTAGTTTGTACTCTAGGTTGAAATGCACTTATTGTAAGCCGCTTTGGATAAAAGCGTCTGCTAAATGACATGTAATGTAATGTAATGTAAAGGAAGAGAAAGTGAAGGAGAAAATCATCCATTTTCAGATCTACTCGTCGCTCAGACAAACAGAATAGAGGCAGCAGCGTTAGCATCAGTGTTAGCAGCAGCATTAGGAGCAGCAGTAGTATTGGCAGCAGCGTTAGCAGCGTTAGCAGCAGCTGTGTGCATCCTCAGGGTGCAGCTCCCTCTCTGGTAAACAAAGATGGCGTCCGTGGCGTCCCTCATGGCGTGTTGACAGAGACAACATGGAGGAGCTCAGGAGGCGCTGGCGCTTCATTAGAGGACTCACCTCCTACGAGGAAGAGCAACAACAACAACAACAAGGGACTTTACTGTGGACCGTGTGGAGGACATGTGTCCAGTGTTCCCCTCTGACTGATGTCTATTTAACGTTGCCATGGAAACACGTTGACGTTGTTCCCATTGATTTGGGTGTGTTTTAAGAGCTATTGTGAAATGTTGTGTTTAAATATGCAAATGAGGCGTGATGTAACGGTCACTTGAGTGTGAACCTCCAGGCGGATATGAAGTGATGACGCGATGACGTCATCGCTCCTCCTCTTCGCCGCAGAGCGTGAAGATCCTGACGTACCGAGAGCCGCAGAACCCCGAGTACCGGAGCTTTGTGACGCAGCTGCAGGCCGACGCCCACGAGATGTTCAACTACACGCTGCAGGACTCACTGGTAAGGGGGGGGGGGGGGGGAGCATGTGTGTGTGACTGTGTGTGTGTGTGTGTGTGTGTGTGTGTGTGTGTGTGTGTGTGTGTGTGTGTGTGTGTGTGTGTGTGTGTGTGTGTGTGTGTGTGTGACTGATATCCATCTATGAGGTCATGAGCACCTGGAGATCTCAACACTGATGAACAACGACAGCATTATGCAAATATGTAATTAGTGTCGTCAGAGCAGCTGGACGACTTCATTCAGTCTGCTGACGCTATCCTGTCACACACACACACACACGCGCACACACACACACGCGCACACACTCACGCACGCGCACACACACACTCACACACACACACACACTCCCACACTCACACACACACACACACACAGATACACTCACACACACGCACACACACACACACACACTCACACACACGCACACACACGTTAAAGAGCGATGGGCAGATGTGAAATTGGATGATTTTCTCTTGTACTTCCTCTCCCTCCCTCCCTCTCTTTCTTTCTTTCTCACTCTCACTCTCACACACACACACACACACACACACACACCCTCACACACACACACAGTCACAGACGATCTTTTCACTCCTTGGAAGAAATGTGAAACTCAGATGGTTTTCCCGTTTCCATCAACATGAGTAATTCTGCCTTTAATGTTCCTTTAATGTTTATTTTTCAACATTAACCAGGATTTTAAATCCTGTGGCCGGTTGGTGTAAGTCGAGGCCGGGGTCACGGGGTCACGGGGTCACGGGGTCAGATCCTGCTGGGTCTCCCCTCTGGTGGAGTAATGGGGTTCATCAACCCGTCACATCCATTAGAACAGCCCTGAAGCAGAGGATCATGGGAGTTCTGCTCCCCTCCAGATGAACATCATCGCCGGAGGGTTCTACGACGGCCTGATGCTCTACGCTCACGCGCTGAACGAGACCATGGCGGAGAGCGCCGGGCGGCCGCCGGGCGCCAACGTCACCAAGAGGATGTGGAACCGGACCTTCCACGGTCAGTGTACACACGTCTGGAAGTATAAATGTATACTTATATTTAAATATATGTCTTTTACTTATATTTCAATATATCACGTTTTTAAATTAGATATTGAAATATATATTTATATATTGAAATTTATATTTCATTACATATATATTTGTATTAAAATATTTATATTAAAATATTTATAAATATATATTTATAAATATATGTATACATGTATTTCGATATATAGCGTAACTCCTCTGGTTGTATAGACGCCTATGCTTCAAGTGTTAAAGCTGCGTTCTCTGTCCTGGCCACCAGGGGGCTCCTCTGGTTGTATAGAAGTCAGGAAGAAAGAAGTAACCACGAGCTCCGGAGTTTTCTATGTGGTCGTGTTTCTCCAGCTTGATGTTTGCGAGTTGAGATGTTTCCGATGTTTCCGATGTTTCCGATGTTTCCGACGTTTCCGACGTTCCATCTGGACGATCCTCCGTCCGTCTGGTTTGGTTAAAGATGTAGTTTGGCGCTCCAGCCCCAGAAGAACTCGCTCGTCTCGACCTCTGATCCCCATCGAGCGCCTCGCTCGCCAGCTTGATTCATGGAGCGGCGGCTCGATGATGTCATCGCTTTCACAGATAACATTCGCTCTTTCACAATAAAGGCCGTGGAGGAGGCCAGAGGGGTGGAGCGATGCCTCCTCCCTCCCTCCGTCCGCTGCCAGGCGGCTGTGACCTTTGACCCCTGGCGTCGCCCGTAGAGTTCCTCTTGAAGCGTTCTTCAGCCTCGACCTCATCGACCTGCTGCAGAGGCGTGAGATGATTATGGATTGACTTCCTGTCTGGGAACCGACTGACAAAACAAAAGTCATGAGCGCCGTTGTTTTATTTTGAAGGGTCGTGGGGGTCAGCAGGGGAGGTGCTGACTGAGTGTCTGTGTTTTATTTTGAAGGGTCGTGGGGGTCAGGGGGGGAGGTGCTGACTGAGTGTCTGTGTTTTATTTTGAAGGGTCGTGGGGGTCAGGGGGCAGGTGCTGACTGAGTGTCGGTTGCCTAACGAGAGCTAAACGGGTTCCTGAAGACCCAGTTTTGTTAAATCTGAGGGTCACTGAACGCATCGCAGGGTTTTTCATCTCACAGTGTTTTTAATATTTAAGTTTCCATCTCAGAGCGCTGGATCAGAGAAGAGATGAGATGAGAGGTCTCTGGAGAGAGACCACCAGGAGGAGAACCCTCTCTCTGGAGAGAGACCACCAGGAGGAGAACCCTCCTCCTGGTGGTCACGTGACTTCCTGTTTACGTCCTTATCTCAACGTCCGACTTCCTGTCGCCTCCAAACCTGAACCCACAACCCACTTCCTTCCGTTCGCTCTGCCAACGCTCAGACGGCTGCAGGCAGAGGAATGTTCTGCTCCATGGGGAATGTTCTCCTGGATCAGGAATGTTCTCCTCTATGGGGAACATTCTCCTGGATCAGGAATGTTCTCCTCTATGGGGAACATTCTCCTGGATCAGGAATGTTCTCCTCTATCAGGAATGTTCTGCTCCATGGGGAATGTTCTCCTGTATCAGGAATATTCTCCTCTATGGGGAATGTTCTCCTGGATCAGGAATGTTCTCCTCTATCAGGAATGTTCTCCTGTATCAGGAATGTTCTCCTCTATGGGGAATGTTCTCCTGGATCAGGAATGTTCTCCTCTATCAGGAATGTTCTCCTGGATCAGGAATGTTCTCCTCTATGGGGAATGTTCTCCTGGATCAGGAATGTTCTCCTCTATCAGGAATGTTCTCCTGGATCAGGAATGTTCTCCTCTATGGGGAACGTTCTCCTGGATCAGGAATGTTCTCCTGGATCGGTCTGTTGGAGTGCGTGCTCCGCGGTCCCTGGTACCTCCTCGTCTCGGTGGTACCTCCTTGTCTCTTTACCTCCTCGTCTCGGTGGTACCTCCTCGTCTCTGGTACCTCCTCGCCGTCAGCAGCCCCTGCTCAGTGGCGTTGGAGACCCCTCCATAAATAGCCCTGAAATGTAATCGGGTGAAACCAGAGCCTCCTGTCTCCTCCTGCCTTTCAGCCGAGCCCTGAGTCCTTGTCTCCTCTCCTCTCCTCCTATCTCCTATCTCCACGTCCATCAGAGCAGCTGTGAGGGCGGATAATGTAATTTATGGGTTCTATACAGGGTTAGGGTTCTATACGGAGAACAGGTTCTTTAAAGGGAACCCAACGCTGCATTCTCTCTCCTGACCACCAGGGGGCGACTCCTCTGGTTGTATAGAATACAACAGGTGTGTGTGTGTGTGTGTGTGTTTCTGTGTGTGTGTGTGTGTGTGTGTGTGTGTGTGTGATGCTCATGTTCTCATGCAGCCTGATGACCAGGTGAGGTGAGGCTGGTTGCCAGGCAACAGGCTCCTCACAGCTCATTGAAGGTCATCATGGCTGGAACCCAATAAAGAGGATCTGTGTCAGCTTAATAACATTAGAGGCTGAGGGAGGAGGAGGAGCAGGAGCAGGAGCAGGAGCAGGAGGAGGAGGAGGAGGAGCAGGAGCAGGAGGAGGTGGTGTGAATGAATAGGAGCAGGAGGAGGAGCAATATGCCATGATATGACAGACAGGAAGGAGGCTGGAGGAGATCAGGTTACCACACTCAGAGAGAGAGAGAGAGAGAGAGAGAGAGAGAGAGAGAGAGAGAGAGAGAGAGAGAGAGAGAGAGAGAGAGAGAGAGAGAGAGAGAGAGAGAGAGAGAGAGAGAGAGAGAGAATCTTGGTTCCTGGCATCATCTCCTCCTTTAGGTTTGAGCTTCCTGTGCAGCCTTCTTGTCATGTGGAGGAGGAGGAGGAGGAGGAGGAGGAGGAGGAGGAGGAGGAGGAGGAGGAGGAGGAGGAGGAGCAGCTGGTTTCTGTCTGTTCACTGGAAGCAGAAGTTCAGATGAATGATTTATTTGTTCCTGTTTTTATAAATATGAACCTTCACTCCTCTATTGTTTGTCCACCACACACACACACAGACACACATACACACACACACACACACACACACTATCTCACACACAGGCACAGTCACACACACACACATTCCTGGAAAGCCATGCATCACTTCCCAGTAGCACATCAAACCCACAGGTCAATGATAACAGCGTCCCCTGGTCCAGTGTGTGTGTGTGTGTGTGTGTGTGTGTGTGTGTGTGTGTGTGTGTGTAGGTATGTGTGTGTGTGTCTCTTTAAATGTCATGCTGTGACCCCAGACTGCTGCGTCTCTTTCTCTGGCTCCGCCCCCTCATGACATCACAATGTCTCCGACGGTTTTATCTTTCCTTCTCTGATCTTCGTGAGTCTCGTTCACTTCCTGCTCCTCTGTCAGCTGACAGGAAGTGAAGCCGAGCTGTTGCCTAGCGACGAAACGCTAACATGTGTAATAACATACATTCACACATGTAACATCTCCTGTCCTCTCCTGTCCTCTCCTGTCCCCTCATGTCCTCTCCTGTGCTCTCCTGTCCCCTTGTGTCCTCTCCTGTCCCCTTGTGTCCTCTCCTGTCCCATTGTGTCCTCTCCTGTCCCCTCCTGTCCTCTCCTGTCCTTGTATCCTCTCCTGTCCTCTCCTGTCCCTTCATGTCCTCTCCTGTCCCCTTGTGTCCTCTCCTGTCCCCTTGTGTCCTCTCCTGGCCCCTTGTGTCCTCTCCTGTCCACTCCTGTCCCCTCGTGTCCTCTCCTGTCCCCTTGTGTCCTCTCCTGTCCCCTCGTGTCCTCTCCTGTCCCCTCGTGTCCTCTCCTGTCCCCTCGTGTCCTCCAGGTGTCACAGGACTTGTTCACCTGGACGAGAACGGCGACCGAGAGACGGACTTCGCTCTGTGGGACATGAAGGACACCAACAGCAGCTCCTTCCAGGTGAGCATGCCGAGGACACGTGACCTCCAGAACCAGAACCAGACCCCAAGGACACACAGAACCAGACCCTAAGGACATGTAGAACCAGAACCAGACCCCGCGGACATGCAGAACCAGAACCCAAGGACACGTAGAACCAGACCCCAAGGACACGCAGAACCAGACCCTAAGGACATGTAGAACCAGAACCAGACCCCGCGGACATGCAGAACCAGACCCCAAGGACACGCAGAACCAGACCCTAAGGACATGTAGAACCAGAACCAGACCCCGCGGACATGCAGAACCAGAACCCAAGGACACGTAGAACCAGACCCCGCGGACACGCAGAACCAGACCTCAAGGACACGCAGAACCAGACCCTAAGGACATGTAGAACCAGACCCCAAGGACACGTAGAACCAGACCCCAAGGACACGTAGAACCAGACCCCAAGGACACGTAGAACCAGACCCCAAGGACACGCAGAACCAGACCCTAAGGACACGTAGAACGTGGAATCCTCTGGTCCTCTGGTTGGTCCTCTGGTCCTCTAGTCATCTGGTCCTCTGGTCCTCTGGTCCTCTGGTCCTCTAGTCCTCTGTCCTCTGGTCCTCTAGTCCTCTGGTCCTCTGGTCCTCTGGTCCTCTGTCCTCTGGTCCTCTGTCCTCTGGTCCTCTAGTCCTCTGGTCCTCTGGTCCTCTAGTCCTCTGGTCCTCTGGTCCTCTGTCCTCTGGTCCTCTGTCCTCTAGTCCTCTGTCCTCTGGTCCTCTAGTCCTCTGGTCCTCTGTCCTCTAGTCCTCTGTCCTCTGGTCCTCTGTCATATGTCCTCTGGTCCTCTGGTCCTCTGGTCCTCTGTCCTATGTCCTCTAGTCCTCTGGTCCTCTGTCCTCTAGTCCTCTGTCCTCTAGTCCTCTAGTCCTCTGGTCCTCTAGTCCTCTGTCCTCTAGTCCTCTAGTCCTCTGGTCCTCTGTCCTTTAGTCCTCTGTCCTCTAGTCCTCTGTCCTCTGGTCCTCTGTCCTCTGGTCCTCTGGTCCTCTGGTCCTCTGTCCTCTAGTCCTCTGTCCTCTAGTCCTCTAGTCCTCTGGTCCTCTGTCCTCTAGTCCTCTGTCCTCTGTCCTCTGGTCCTCTGGTCCTCTGTCCTCTAGTCCTCTGTCCTCTGGTCCTCTGGTCCTCTGGTCCTCTGTCCTCTGGTCCTCTAGTCCTCTAGTCCTCTGTCCTCTGTCCTCTGGTCCTCTGGTCCTCTAGTCCTCTGTCCTCTGGTCCTTCAGATGGTGTTGGTGTACAGCAGTCTGGGCGAGCGGCTGACGGCGGTCCCCGGCACGGCGCCCCATTGGCTGGGCGGGTCCCGCCCCCCCGACGTTCCGGCCTGCGGCTTCAAGAACGACCACGCTCTCTGCCTCGCCAGTCAGTCCCGCCGTGGGGCCCAGGGGTCACGACCTCGGAGACACGTGTCTCCGAGGTCGTGAACTGGGTTCTCTCCCTCACAGAGACCGTCACCATCCACCAGATGGTCTCCATCGTGATCTTCTTCATCTTCGCCATGACCCTCACCATCACCGTCTTCATCTACAGGCGAGAGCTCAGAGGAGACACTGCTGAGACCTGTTGACCCAATGTCTTCATCATAACCGGTCTGTCTCTCTGTCTGTCTCTACCTGTCTCTCTGCAGGAAGATGAAGCTGGAGAAGGAGCTGGTGGCTCAGCTGTGGAGGATGTCCTGGGACGACATCCAGATGGGCAACATGGACAAAGTGCTGCGCAGCGGCAGCAGGATCACACTGTCCCTGGTGACAGACACACACGCACACGCACACGCACATGCACACGCACACGCACGCACACACACACTCACACACACTCTGTGTGTCTCCAGAGAGGATCAAACTACGGCTCCCTGATGACCGGAGATGGAAACCTGCAGGTTTTTGCAAAGACGGGTTACTACAAGGTCAGTGAGAGGAACCAGAGCCTAGACCTTCAGAAACCAGAGCCTAGACCTTCAGGAACCTAGACCTTTATCTCTCTACTATACCCATAACTCTCTACTATAGCTTTAGGAACCAGAGCCTAGACCTTCAGGAACCAGAGCCTAGACCTTCAGGAACCAGCCTAGACCTTCAGGAACCAGAGCCTAGACCTTCAGGAACCAAAGCCTAGACCTTCAGGAACCAGAGCCTAGACCTTCAGGAACCAGAGCCTAGACCTTCAGGAACCAGAGCCTAGACCTTCAGGAACCAGAGCCTAGACCTTCAGGAACCAGAGCCTAGACCTTCAGGAACCAGCCTAGACCTTCAGGAACAAGAGCCTAGACCTTCAGGAACCAGAGCCTAGACCTTCAGGAACCAGAGCCTAGACCTTCAGGAACCAGCCTAGACCTTCAGGAACCTAGACCTTTATCTCTCTACTATACCCATAAGTCTCTACTATAGCTTTAGGAACCAGAGCCTAGACCTTCAGGAACCAGAGCCTAGACCTTCAGGAACCTAGACCTTTATCTCTCTACCCATAAGACCCATAAGTCTCTACTATAGCTTTAGGAACCAGAGCGTAGACCTTCAGGAACCAGAGCCTAGACCTTCAGGAACCAGCCTAGACCTTCAGGAACCAGAGCCTAGACCTTCAGGAACCAGAGCCTAGACCTTCAGGAACCTAGACCTTTATCCCTCTACTATACCCATAAGTCTCTACTATAGCTTCAGAAACCAGAGCCTAGACCTTCAGGAACCAGAGCCTAGACCTTCAGGAACCAGAGCCTAGACCTTCAGGAACCTAGACCTGTATCTCTCTACTATACTCATAAATCTCTACTATAGCTTTAGGAACCAGAGCCTAGACCTTCAGGAACCAGAGCCTAGACCTTCAGGAACCAGAGCCTAGACCTTCAGGAACCTAGACCTTTATCCCTCTACTATAACCATAAGTCTCTACTATAGCTTCAGGAACCAGAGCCTAGACCTTCAGGAACCAGAGCCTAGACCTTCAGGAACCAGAGCCTAGACCTTCAGGAACCAGAGCCTAGACCTTCAGGAACCAGAGCCAAGACCTTCAGGAACCTAGACCTTTATCTCTCTACTATACCCATAAGTCTCTACTATAGCTTTAGGAACCAGAGCTTAGACCTTCAGGAACCTAGACCTTTATCTCTCTACTATACCCATAAGTCTCTACTATAGCTTTAGGAACCAGAGCTTAGACCTTCAGGAACCTAGACCTTCAGGAACCAGAGCCTAGACCTTCAGGAACCAGAGCCTAGACCTTCAGGAACCAGAGCCTAGACCTTCAGGAACCTAGACCTTTATCTCTCTACTATACCCATAAGTCTCTACTATAGCTTTAGGAACCAGAGCTTAGACCTTCAGGAACCTAGACCTTTATCTCTCTACTATACCCATAAGTCTCTACTATAGCTTTAGGAACCAGAGCCTAGACCTTCAGGAACATAGACCTGTATCTCTCTACTATACCCATAAGTCTCTACTATAGCTTTAGGAACCAGAGCTTAGACCTTCAGGAACCTAGACCTTTATCTCTCTACTATACCCATAAGTCTCTACTATAGCTTCAGGAACCAGAGCCTCGACCTTCTCCAAAGATTAAACAATAATACAAAAAGTGTGGTCTGTGGTTTGGGTTCATAGCTGAGGACCAGGACCAGGACCAGGACCAGGAACAGGAACAGGACCAGGACCAGGACCAGGCTGTTTTAATCTCTCTTGTGTTCCTCAGGGAAACATCGTGGCCATTAAATACACCAACAAGAAACGCATCGAGCTGAACAGAGAGGTCCTGTTTGAACTCAAGCATGTGAGTCTCCTACACACACACACACACACACACACATACACACATATATATATATATATATGTATATATATATATATATATACATATATATGTATATATGAATATATATGAATATATAAGTATTTTTTACATCCATAACTGAAACATTATTCTGGTGACCAGATGAGAGACGTTCAGAACGAACATCTGACCCGGTTCATCGGAGCCTGCATCGACCCTCCAGACACCTGTATCATCACCGAGTACTGTCCCCGGGGGAGTCTGCAGGTACACCTGTCTGTCTGTCTGTCTACCTGTCTCCTTGCCTGTCTGTCTGTCTGTCTGCCTGTCTGTTAACAGTGTGTACTTTGTGTGTTCAGGACATTCTGGAGAACGACAGCATCACTCTGGACTGGATGTTTAAATATTCTCTCATCAACGACATCGTCAAGGTTCCTCTTCCTGCTCTGGTTTTACTGTATTACATTACATTACATCACATGTCATTTAGCAGACGCTTTCATCCAAAGCGACTTACAATAAGTGCATTTCAACCTAGAGTACAAACTAAGAACAACAAGAATACAGAAAGTAACATTTCCTCAACATAGTCAAACTACTAAAGTACCACAATAAGAGCCAAGTGCAAGTCTGTGATTAATCCAGATATAGTCAGAAAAGGTGCGTTTTCATAGTATAGTATATATAATGTGTATATATATATAAATATATATATATATATATATATATTATATAAATATATATATTATATACATAGTACTTGTACCCCCCCACAGGGCATGCTGTTCCTCCACAACAGCGTCATCTTGTCTCACGGTAAACTGAAGTCGTCCAACTGCGTCGTCGACAACCGGTTCGTCCTGAAGATCACCGACTACGGTCTGTCCAGCTTCCGGTCGCAGGCCGACTCGGGCAAGGACGCCCACGCCTACTACGCCCGTAAGTCTCTACTATACCTTTACGTCTCTTCTACACCCATAAGTCTCAACTATACCTTTACGTCTCTGCTATACCCATAAGTCTCTATTATACCTTTACGTCTCTACTATACCCATAAGTCTCTGCTATACCTTTACGTCTCTACTATACCCATACGTCCTTACATACATCATACGTTATGGTTGTGTGGACGGTCTCTTCCTGCAGAGAGGTTGTGGATGGCTCCGGAGCTGCTCCGGATGGAGGCTCCTCCTCCTCCGGGAACTCAGAAAGGAGACGTCTACAGCTTTGGCATCGTCCTCCAAGAGGTGGCGCTTCGCCGAGGAGCCTTTTTCCTGGAGGGGTTCCCACTCAGCCCCAAAGGTAGGACGAGGACACATGGACACTAACTCTGTCTTCTGGAGGTCTACAAACAGGAAGTCCACATTGAACAGAGCATTTTCTTCAAAGTTTCATGTTTATTTGGTTCTGGCGCCCCCTGTGGACTAAAGTGGTAGTGTTGGTTCTGCTGCCCCCTGTGGACTAAAGTGGTAGTGTTGGTTCTGGCGCCCCCTGTGGACTAAAGTGGTAGTGTTGGTTCTGCTGCCCCCTGTGGACTAAAGTGGTAGTGTTGGTTCTGGTTCCCCCTGTGGACTAAAGTGGTAGTGTTGGTTATGCTGCCCCCTGTGGACTAAAGTGGTAGTGTTGGTTCTGCTGCCCCCTGTGGACTAAAGTGGTAGTGTTGGTTATGCTGCCCCCTGTGGACTAAAGTGGTAGTGCTGGTTCTGCTGCCCCCTGTGGACTAAAGTGGTAGTGTTGGTTCTGGCGCCCCCTGTGGACTAAAGTGGTAGTGTTGGTTCTGCTGCCCCCTGTGGACTAAAGTGGTAGTGTTGGTTCTGGTTCCCCCTGTGGACTAAAGTGGTAGTGTTGGTTCTGCTGCCCCTTGTTGACTAAAGTGGTAGTGTTGGTTCTGCTGCCCCCTGTGGACTAAAGTGGTAGTGTTGGTTCTGCTGCCCCCTGTGGACTAAAGTGGTAGTGTTGGTTCTGGCGCCCCCTGTGGACTAAAGTGGTAGTGTTGGTTCTGCTGCCCCCTGTGGACTAAAGTGGTAGTGTTGGTTCTGGCGCCCCCTGTGGACTAAAGTGGTAGTGTTGGTTCTGCTGCTGCCTGTGGACTAAAGTGGTAGTGTTGGTTCTGGTTCCCCCTGTGGACTAAAGTGGTAGTGTTGGTTCTGGCGCCCCCTGTGGACTAAAGTGGTATTAAAAAGATCTGGACTTTATTATTTCTGTTGACGTTTGTTATTTTTCTACTTTCTTCCACCAATGACGGGTCGGTTCTGTTCCCGTCACTTTGTTTATGTTTTATTGAAGTAAACATCTGTTCTGCAGAGATCGTGGACCGGGTGGTTCTGGGCGAGTGGCCCTGCCTCCGGCCCACCGTGGACCCCCAGGCTCACAGTCCCGAGCTGGGCCAGCTGATGCAGCGCTGCTGGGCCGAGGAGCCCACGGAGAGGCCCGAGTTCAACCACATCCGCCTGCTGCTGCGCAAGCAGAACAAGTGAGGAGAGGTCTGGGATAACATGAGGATAACATGAGGATAACATGAGGATAGCATGAGGATAGCATGAGGATAACATGAGGATAGCATGAGGATAACATGAGGATAACATGAGGATAGCATGAGGATATCATGAGGATAACATGAGGATAGCATGAGGATATCATGAGGATAACATGAGGATAGCATGAGGATAACATGAGGATAGCATGAGGATATCATGAGGATAACATGAGGATAGCATGAGGATAACATGAGGATAACATGAGGATAGCATGAGGATATCATGAGGATAACATGAGGATAGCATGAGGATAACATGAGGATAGCATGAGGATAACATGAGGATAGCATGAGGATATCATGAGGATAACATGAGGATAGCATGAGGATAACATGAGGATAACATGAGGATAGCATGAGGATATCATGAGGATAACATGAGGATAGCATGAGGATATCATGAGGATAACATGAGGATAGCATGAGGATAACATGAGGATAGCATGAGGATATCATGAGGATAACATGAGGATAGCATGAGGATTCAATTCAATTCAATTCAGTTTATTTGTATAGCCCAGTTTCACAAATTACAAATTTGTCTCAGAGTGCTTTACAGTCTGTACACATAGACATCCTGACCCAAAA
>CM070092.1:670000-675000 GCA_036178185.1 Liparis tanakae | reverse complement strand
GGTGTGTGTATATGTGTGTATATATTTATGTTCCTCAGGCCCGGTGTGTGTATATATTTATATATATTTATATGTTCCTCAGGCCCGGTGTGTGTATATATTTATATATATTTATATGTGTGTATATATTTATATATATTTATATGTTCCTCAGGCCCGGTGTGTGTATATGTGTGTATATATTTATATATATTTATATGTTCCTCAGGCCCGGTGTGTGTATATATTTATATATATTTATATGTGTGTATATATTTATATATATTTATATGTTCCTCAGGCCCGGTGTGTGTATATATTTATATATATTTATATGTTCCTCAGGCCCGGTGTGTGTATATATTTATATATATTTATATGTGTGTATATATTTATATATATTTATATGTTCCTCAGGCCCGGTGTGTGTATATGTGTGTATATATTTATATATATTTATATGTTCCTCAGGCCCGGTGTGTGTATATATTTATATATATTTATATGTGTGTATATATTTATATATATTTATATGTTCCTCAGGCCCGGTGTGTGTATATATTTATATATATTTATATGTTCCTCAGGCCCGGTGTGTGTATATATTTATATATATTTATATGTGTGTATATATTTATATATATTTATATGTTCCTCAGGCCCGGTGTGTGTATATGTGTGTATATATTTATATATATTTATATGTTCCTCAGGCCCGGTGTGTGTATATATTTATATATATTTATATGTGTGTATATATTTATATATATTTATATGTTCCTCAGGCCCGGTGTGTGTATATATTTATATATATTTATATGTGTGTATATATTTATATGTTCCTCAGGCCCGGTGTGTGCCGGCGTCGTCGGGCTCAAGATGCCTCGTTATTGCCTGTTCGGCGACACGGTGAACACGTCGTCACGCATGGAGTCCAGTGGAGAAGGTCAGAGCTGGGACGCCCCACAGGCAGCGAACGCACCGCTTACTGTTATTGATTAGAACGTTTTTCATTGTTATTTGTTATTCTCATTGATTTTAAAATGTTATTGATTTGAACGAGTTATTGATTCTATGGTTGTGTATTATGGAGCTCATCGTGTTGTTGTTCACGCAGCGTTGAGGATCCACGTGTCGGCGGCGACCCGCGACGTGCTGCTGGAGTTCAACTGCTTCCAGCTGGAGCTCCGAGGAGAGGTGGAGCTCAAGGGCAAAGGCAAGATGACCACCTATTGGCTGCTGGGGGAGAGCGGCAGCCAATGAGAAGACGCCTCCTCCCAAAATACAAGCTGTGAAGGACCCTCCAGAATAAAAGCAGAGTTATAACTATCGGTTCATCATATTCATTAAACTCTAAAGTATTAAATGTATTATAAAAGTTTTAATATCCTGTACAATATTTCATTTGGCAGATAAAAGCAGATTTCTAGGTCTTCCTGTTTGTAAAGTGTTTAAAATGTATTTGTGAACTTGTGTAAATATTTTTTTAGCACAAAGTTGGGTTTTGTTCTGCGGGCTCGTTTACCCACAATGCATAGCGGCGCGGCTCCAATACAACCGTTTGCTTTTTGCTTGTTCGTGTTTCCTCTGAAGCTGCAGATATTTTCATAAAGACGTTTAACGTGAACCTCCGTGTCTCGTCTTCTGTCAGGTCAGCAGGGTCATGTGGGGAACAAATATTACATTTTCATCAAAATACATTTTCAAGTTGAGATTTCCAGACGAGGATACAAGTTTAAACATGTAGTTAAAATTAAAGAAATCTAACGGCGACAAATTTGTATAAATTTCTTTTTTTTTTATTTCAACGGGAGGAAAATTATTCAGCACCATTTTATTTAAAAAAGGTGTTAATTCGTAAATTATTTTGAAAGAGCAAAATAAAAAACAAAATGAGTTAATCCAAAAATAGCTGATTAGAAAGATATTTACATATTAACCTGGAAATGTTAAAAAACTTCAGGAAGAAAAGTTTACTCGTCTTTGTCCTCGTAAATCTGACAGGAAACTTTAAACAACACAAGTCACATTAATTACCACAACAACTATCATTTAGAAAACTATGAACAACTAATTCAAGATGAAACTGATGAAGACGAGTTGATTCTTCTTCATGAGATGAGCTGTGGGGAGACAACAGAAGACCTTAGATTTGACATATTTACCGATGGATATCATTTAAATATTCAGTTCACCATCAAAGATGAAATACAGAAACATTTAAATTCAATAAATGTTTTGCTTCTTAATAATAAAAAGATTGAATAGATCCGAATGGGTGAAGATGTAACTATATTTTAACTAAAAAGTTAAATAATTGGTTGGCAGGACGTGACCGTGTAGCCCCGCCCCTAAAGCGTCCCCAGCTGTATGGTCAGTTTGACTGTAAATGACCATCATTTACAAAATAATTAAATATATATATAAATAAATATAATATAATATAAATATATTATATATATATAATATAAATATATGATATATATATAATATAAATAAAAATGTTCATAAAACTGCTGGAGGCCCTTTTCACATTCTCTTCTTTTCCATCTGATCTGTTTCTTCACTGGCGGCGCCCTCTGCTGGAGAACAGCAGGAACTGCAAGACTACATAAAAATTATTTTCTTCCATCTATGAATGTCACAATTGAAATAAAACAGCTTATGTCAAAGGGTCAGAAAAGCTGAAGAACACGCTCATATATGGCCACCTGGTGGTGGTTTGTGGGAGTTTCTAAGTTATTATTATCTTTATTTAAAATATGCCCACCAACATAAACATATATAGTTATTCCATTTAGGAAGTGGTGTCCCCATATGTAACCTCCTAGTCAGAGTCCCCACAATCCAGCATAAACAAGTGTGTGTGTACTCACAGATTTGACGGTCTGTTTGATGAAGTCCTTCTTGCTGCTCAGGTCGTGGTTCGGGTACGTGTCAAACACCTAAACACCAGCAACCAGGCATTAGGAGTGTGTGTGTGTGTGTGCGTGTGCGTGCGTCTCCTCACCCTCTGACAGATCTGCTTCATGGTCATCTCCTCCAGGTCCGCCTCCTCCAGCAGTTTCTTCACCGTGTCCCTCAGCTGCTCCTCACTCGGACTCTTCTTCACCATCTTGATGAGCGGCGCGTCGTCGTCGGAGCTGTCGTCCTCTGCTGGGGGGGGGGGGGGGGGTCACATGATCAACACGGAGCCTCTTAAAGCTACGGCGTCATTCCATGAGGAGAAGCGGCCAGGTCTCACCTGTGTTGGTGTTGCGTTTGCTGTTACTGCTGCTGTCGGCCTTCTTAGTCTTGGGGGTCGGTTTGAGCCTCTTCTTCTGTGAGGGCTGGAAACCAACAAAAACATCATCATCAACAACAACAACAACAGTGTTGTTCTGGTGCCCCCTGTGGACTAAAGTGGTAGTGTTGGTTCTGGTTCAGGACCAGATGACGGTTCCACAGGATCTGACCCACCTTCTGGTTGGCGTCAGACTCCGACTCTTCTGAAACTTCTTTCTTCGTCCTCTTCTTGGGAGGACCGCTCTTCTTCATTGGTGTCCTCTGTCTTTTCACCGGCGCCGTTTTTTTGGACGCCGACTTCCCCCGAACAGACTTGGATTTGGGAGGCTGGAAAAGAAAACAACAGAGTGAGGCGTCCTTGTCTCAAAGATCCTCTCTGATCACATGTGAAGGATAATCAATGAAGGATAATCAATGAGTTCAGATATCTTTTGACTTTGTTTGTTGCTTTGTTTACATACAAGAATATTAAAGAAAAGTGGATTATTTTCCTAATAAATTCTCGTTTTCCTCAAGATAATCAATAAGAACTACAAGATAATCAATAAGAACTACAAGATAATCAATAAGAACATCAATAAGAAGATCAATCAGAGATCAATAAACAGGAAGTGGAATAAAGTTATGTTGATGAAATGTCACCCTTTTAAAACTTTGATTTCTTCTGAAGCCTTTATTAAATGGCGATGCGTTCAAAGACAGTCAGAAAATCGATTTACATAAAAAATAATCTACCCCGTAAAACTCACCACCTCGTCCTCGTCCTCGTCCTCGTCCTCGTCCTCGTCCTCGTCCTCGTCCTCCTCCGACTTGTCGGACTGGTCTTCCTCCTTTTCCGACTGCTTGTCCTCTGTATCCGATCCCCCCTCCTCCTCCTCCTCCTCCTCCTCCTCCTCCTCCTCCTCCTCCTCCTCCTCATCGCTGCTGGTCTCCATGACGATGGCCTTGGACTTGCTCCCCAGTTTGGACTTCTTGGTGCTGGAGGAGGAAGAGGAGGGTCTGCTCTTCTTCTTGGAGCTGGACTTTGAGTCTTCACCCGACAGCTTCTTCTTCGACTTCCTCTTCTTCTTTACGGGGAGACGCTGCCAGAGGAGGAAGAGGAGGAGAGGAGAGAGAAGGAGGAAAAGAAGAGTCGATGAGAAGGAAGAAGAAGAGAAGGAGGGAGAGGAGGAGGAAAAGGAGAGAAGATGAGGATGAAACTCTTTGCTGCTTTTGTAAATACAGCAAAAAAATATTTAAGTCTTCAAAGTGTTGAATGAAAGAAGAAGAAGAAGAACAACAACAACAACAACAACAACAACAAGGGGCTCTCACCTTGCCGCTGTTCTTGGGCGCGATGAGGAAGAGGAGGATGCGGTCCACCAGGTCCGGGTGCGTCCCCTTCTTCTCCAGGTCCAGAACGCTGCACACCACCTTCAGCTTGCTGTTGGTGAAGTTGGAGTTCCTGCACACACAAACGGGTTCAGCCCGTCATCCTGTCCGCCGGCATATCTTTGCAGCCGCTGAGGAAACGCGTACTTCAGGAGCTTCTCTCGCTTCTTGGAGAACAGCCCGCTGGCGGCGTCGAAGGGGAACCCGTTAAAGAGACGCAGGTTCTTCTTTAGAGACGCCATCTGGGGACGAGGAAATGGTGCGTTCAGGCTCCGCTCAGTGAACACGAGTACTGAAGGTGAATGATAACGTTCTCATTAGGGATGCACCGATCTGATCGGCCGATATTGCCACGATCGGTTTTG
>CM070092.1:657500-665000 GCA_036178185.1 Liparis tanakae | reverse complement strand
TAATAATCAGAAGGTCTTACCTTTCTAAAAGAATATCAGGAAGTTATTTTTAAAAACTATTTCAAAACTCTTTCACAGATTACTTAAAGCGACACTATGTAACTTTTCCCCTGTAGCGCCCCCTTCAGGTATTTAACGTCTGGCTCTCGAGCCATATATGGCCCGGTGTTCAACACAGCAGCATGTCACTTCGTCTCTACGAGTCGCGTAGCGGAGCAAATAAAAAGTCACCTGCGAGCGTGGACTGGCACTATATGACGTTGCGTAATCACTGCCAGACAGCAAGTTGAACTACTTCTGCTGGAAGCACCGGGCGGCTCCCAACATCTTACATTCAGCAGTATTCAGCCCCCAGACCCCGATGGCAGTGGCGGAGGAGCACATCAACATATTAAAAGTCTTTGTAGCGGCACAATTTTTTTTAAGCTGTTATTTTAAGGTGGAAAAGTTACATAGTGGGGCTTTAAGAGTGACGTAAGTCAACATGAAATCGGCATAAATGCTAGTTACTTGAGTCTTTTATTGAAGCATAGGCTTCTATACAACCGGAGGAGTCGCCCCCTGGTGGTCAGAATAGAGAATGAAGCTTTAACACATGAAGCATAGGCTTCTATACAACCAGAAGAGTCGCCCCCTGGTGGTCAGGAGAGACAACGCAGCTTTCTGGGTGCTTTTTTTTATATGGCAGTTGCAAATAAAAAGTGTGATCCACCAATGAAGGAATATGATTAAAGTGCAATATTGAGAGGAGAAACGGGTCACATGAATGTTGGAAGAGTTAAGTCGTAATGTTCTCTCAATGACGTCATGACTTTTTCCTTTTTACACCTGCAGAGAAAGAAGGTCACGGGAAGTGTCAGGCTTCTGAGCGTTACAGGTGTGGGGGGCCACAGCGCCCTTTAGTGGAGACACACAGCTACTACACCAACAAAGGCTAAAAATATAATGGAAGAAAAAAAAAAAAAAAAACACAAAAATATATGTCATCCAACAGCCGGTCTGGGCTCACTTGAAGTTGTCAAGTAAAACAAATCAGACTGATACGAATAAAATTAAATCGGAAAATAAGCTCAAATGATTAAAAAAAGGAAGAAAATACAGAATAAAAGAAAGATAGACAATAATATCCTGTGGTTTCAACCGGATATAGACTTTGATAGCCACATCAAGGCTAGAAGCTAGGACTTATTATTAATAAACAGAAGTACCATGATTAGAAGAGATGGTCTCTAGAACAAATAACTCATTATTAAATCATAAACTAAGTTGAATGAAATAATAAAATATTAAACAGAAACTGAATCTTTAATTGCTATACATAGTAAACTAGTATTATATTTCCATCCTCTGTAAAAAATGTTGTATATATGTAGTTCATATGACATTATTTACAATACTTTCATCTGAGAGTGATGTGTTGCTGTATTTTTGCTTCTCTGTATTATTTTCATATAATAGATAATATATAAATATATATATATATATATATATATATATATATATATCACTAATGTATTTATATATAAATAATATATATATTTGATTTTAGAAATATCATTTACGAGTAAATATTAGAACATAACACTGTTCCCTCGTCTTTAACACTCAATATAAAAAACTGTAATAATATAACTGAAATATAATAATAATGTACTAATTAATTATTATTATTGAGGTACGTCCCGTCGGCCCCCAGAGGGAGCGCGCGGAGAACAACATGTTGTTCCCGGCTGGTGTCACGCCGTCATCCGGGTATTTAAAGGCCGATAACGAGCACGCGTCCGTCAAGACCACGTGGGACAAAGAAGAAGAAACGAGCCGCAAAGAAGCTTCTGGAAAAACAAAATGGCTTTTATTAAAAGACGAAGGAACAGAAACAGACTCCTGGATACAGGAATTCACAGAGGCTTCGGTACGAAGCAGTTCTTCTTGGAATAGAAACACAACAACTCCTCGGTGGGAATTCACAGGTGAGCACCACGAAGTCACGTGACCAGCGACCCCCACGACAAACGGCTTCCTCTCCGATTAAAGTTCTTTCAAAAATAAAAGTCGGAGAGAGCTAAACGTGGCGCTGCTGACAGGTATACACGTATGTGTACACACACATGTATGTATATAAACCAGCTCACTGACGATGACGTTCAATGAGCATGGGGGGGCGGCATGTGGTTGTAAACAAAATGGTCTCCTGGCCCCCTGCCCCCACCACGAGGGTATGCGCCCCTCCCCCCAAAAATAACACGAACAAGTTTCGGTGGTAAATCAGAAATGAATGACGCTCCGACTTCCGGTCTCTGTTCACGGTGACGCAATCACCCAGCAGCCTCATTGTTGTTCACAGAACTACTCACACGAGCAAACAAACAACCTCTCGCGAGATCTGCGTTTTCACGTAAAATCCCACGAGATCAGCGTTCAAAAACAAAAAAGGGAGGGGGGAGAGGGGTGAAATAAACTTTCTTCTCCAATGAAACGGTTAAAGATGGTGGAGCCCCCCCACACACACACAAACAAACAAACACACGGATCCCCCACCCAGAGGGCCCGGCTCACACAAACAAAACACATTAGAAAACGCATCGCTACCAGTCCCGTGAGATTGTATTCTATCAAACAGTTCGTGTGTCTGGGACCGGGGGACCGGTGGAGACCCCCCCCCCGGCGCGGCGGCATCAGCTCGGCCCGCCGTCGGCCGCGTTGGGGCCCTGGAGCCTCCTCACGGCCTCTTTGATCAGGTTCCCCGAGAGGATCAGCTCCTGCAGCATGCGGTGCGGGTCGTCGTCCTCCTCCTCCTCGCCGTCTTTCCGTTTCTTGTACCACGGTCGGATCTGGTCCCAGTCCCCGGTGGACCCGGGCACGCAGTACGGGCTCGCCCGGTGGGTCCGGAGCCGCATGCAGCAGCCGCGGCGCTTCTGCAGAGCACCTCCTCCCGCGACGCCTCCTCCGAGGACGGGCTCCGGCCGGCCGCTGAGCCCGTGCAGGCAGGACACGGACACGGTCTTCTGGTGCGCGCCGCCGCCGCCGCTATTGTTGTTGTTGTTGTGCAGCTGCAGCGCCTCTCCGATCCTCGAGACCAGCGCGTCCACCTCGCTGGAGTCCACCGACACGGACTGCTCCAGGAAGATGTAGTCCTCCTTCCGGCACGGCATGCTGGCGGCGGCGGACCCGGGTGTCGGTGCGTGGCTTCGGGTGTTTACGTCGCTGGTGGTCGGTGTGACTGAGAGCGGTCGGGCCGCTCCTCGCTCTCACCACGCCGCAACGAACTCGGGGAGGTCGATTTGTAAACAATGGATGACGCGGCGCAGACCGTACCATGTCGCCCGGCCGGGAGGGGGGAGTTCTTTAAACCGAAATACACTCCGTGGTCACGGGGGACTCAGCGGAAGTTATGTAGGCTTCACATTTCAATATATTACTGTGTAATAAAAAACATATAATAAAATAAATCAACTTTAATGCTCGTTTACTTTTTTTTCTCGTGATCCGGTTTCCCGCCTCGACCCGAGCGCGCGACCGCGTTGGTCGGCCCCTTCGCGGGGACGTTACGTAACTCCTCACTGTCTGTGTCTTCCGTCTGGGAACAAAACAATCAAAAGACATTTATTTATTTACGAGTCCTAATTCACGAGAAGTTTAAATGTCCAAACGTGCACGAGCACGAGCTGAAACGACCATAGTGTATGCGGACAATCGGCACGGGCCCGCGCCGAATGATGGAGTCTCAGCCATATGCCATACGTCAATTACAACAATAATAATCATCGTATTAAGTATAACATTAAAACATAAATAATACTGATAAATATATAATATGATGTATCACGTATTATCATTCTGCAATATATATTTCAGAATAATGCATATCGATGCTTTTTTTCTCCAAAACCATCCCATGTATTCAAATCGTGTACATATTAAAAGACCCTGCATACACGATGTGTATCTATATATAAATAAACATGACGTAACGTAGGTAAACATCTCCCGCAGCAGACCGATCCGGGCTATAAACGATGTGTAAATACATGGCTGTGAGTACGTGGAGCTGCTGCGAGTGTCCTGCACGTGCACGCTGACAATAGAGTGTGTGCGTGTGTGTGTGTGTGCGGGAGGGAGAGAACACTGTGTACATTTCTAAGAAACAGCAGCCGGGCTAAACCCGACGCGCCAGTCCACGTGACCATACAAGGAGCTGCTGCACGCGGCGCCTCGACCAATCAGAGGGCCGCTCGCGTCCCCTGTTGGTGTCAATGGCGGAGCGGCGGCATCCAGTCACACCGGAACCCGGTGAGCCGGTGAGCCGGTGAGCCGGTGAGCCGGTGAGCCGGTGAGCCGGTGAGCCGGTGAGCCGGTGAGCCGGTGAGCCGGTGACGAGGAAGCGGATCACAGGCCGCTCACCGGGAAGTCGGTTTCCCTTTGGGTCTCTACTGAAGCTGCAACGCGAAGCCGACTTCAATGAGTCCACATGCAGGAGACTGCAAACATAAGTGTTTATAGAAGTATAACTGTGTTTATAGAAGTATAACTGTGTTTATAGAAGTATAACTGTTTATAGAAGTATAACTGTGTTTATAGAAGTATAACTGTGTTTATAGAAGTATAACTGTATTTATAGAAGTATAACTGTTTATAGAAGTATAACTGTGTTTATAGAAGTATAACTGTGTTTATAGAAGTATAACTGTGTTTATAGAAGTATAACTGTTTATAGAAGTATAACTGTGTTTATAGAAGTATAACTGTGTTTATAGAAGTATAACTGTGTTTATAGAAGTATAACTGTGTTTATAGAAGTATAACTGTTTATAGAAGTATAACTCTGTGTTTATAGAAGTATAACTCAGTGTTTATAGAAGTATAACTCAGTGTTTATAGAAGTATAACTGTGTTTATAGAAGTATAACTGTTTATAGAAGTATAACTGTGTTTATAGAAGTATAACTGTGTTTATAGAAGTATAACTGTTTATAGAAGTATAACTCTGTGTTTATAGAAGTATAACTCAGTGTTTATAGAAGTATAACTCAGTGTTTATAGAAGTATAACTGTGTTTATAGAAGTATAACTGTTTATAGAAGTATAACTGTGTTTATAGAAGTATAACTCAGTGTTTATAGATGTATAACCCTGTGTTTATAGAAGTATAACTGTGTGTTTATAGAAGTATAACTGTATTTATAGAAGTATAACTGTGTTTATAGAAGTATAACTGTTTATAGAAGTATAACTCTGTGTTTATAGAAGTATAACTCAGTGTTTATAGAAGTATAACTGTGTTTATAGAAGTATAACTGTGTTTATAGAAGTATAACTGTTTATAGAAGTATAACTGTGTGTTTATAGAAGTATAACTGTATTTATAGAAGTATAACTGTTTATAGAAGTATAACTGTGTTTATAGAAGTATAACTGTTTATAGAAGTATAACTCAGTGTTTATAGAAGTATAACTCAGTGTTTATAGAAGTATAACTCAGTGTTTATAGAAGTATAACTCTGTGTTTATAGAAGTTTCCTGAAGTATAACTGTGTTTATAGAAGTATAACTCTGTGTTTATAGAAGTATAACTGTGTGTTTATAGAGGTATAACTTAGTGTTTATAGAAGTATAACTGTTTATAGAAGTATAACTCTGTGTTTATAGAAGTATAACTCTGTGTTTATATAAGTATAACTGTTTATAGAAGTATAACTGTGTTTATAGAAGTATAACTCTGTGTTTAGAGAAGTACAACTGTGTTTATAGAAGTATAACTGTTTATAGAAGTATAACTGTGTTTATAGAAGTATAACCCTGTGTTTATAGAAGTATAACTGTGTTTATAGAAGTATAACTGTGTTTAGAGAAGTATAACTGTGTTTATGGAAGTATAACTGTGTTTATGGAAGTATAACTGTGTTTAGAGAAGTATAACTGTGTTTATAGAAGTATAACTGTGTTTAGAGAAGTATAACTGTGTTTATAGAAGTATAACTGTGTTTAGAGAAGTATAACTGTGTTTAGAGAAGTATAACTGTGTTTAGAGAAGTATAACTGTGTTTATAGAAGTATAACTGTGTTTATAGAAGTATAACTGTGTTTATGGAAGTATAACTGTGTTTATGGAAGTATAACTGTGTTTATAGAGGTATAACTGTGTTTAGAGAAGTATAACTGTGTTTAGAGAAGTATAACTGTGTTTATGGAAGTATAACTGTGTTTATAGAGGTATAACTGTGTTTAGAGAAGTATAACTGTGTTTAGAGAAGTTTCCTGAAGCATAACTCCACCAACACATTTGAATGTCCTCCCTCTGTTTCCCTCTCGTGTTTCGATGGCCGCCTCCTTCCTGTTGTTCTGCTTCGGGCTCTGACGCTGTATCTCGGAGCGTTTCCCCGGCTTCTCCTCGGGGTCAAAGGTCAGACGTTCTCGATCGGCTGTGAGGAATCCGTTCATTCTGGAAACCTCCAGGAGGCGGAGGCTTGACTCTGGTGTTCCTGTTAATGTGTCCACGCCCAGAGCCTCCGGCTCCACACAACTCCTGTTGGTCGGAGACGGCAGCTGTTGCCTGAACACACCACCACAACAGGAACATGAGTGTGTGACCTCACCCACTTCCTGTGTGTGTGTGTGTGTGTGTGTGTGTAATCCCTCAGTGTGTGTAACAGGAACTAAAGAGGAGATTAATAAACCTTATGAATGACAACACTCATAGACACACCGATGTGTGTGTGTGTGTGTGTGTGGGGGGGGGGCTGTCATGAGGTCTATGAGGGGGGGCTACAGGCCTGTCATGAGGTCTATGAGGGGGGGCTACAGGCCTGTCAGTCATGAGGTCTATGAGGGGGGGCTACAGGCCTGTCATGAGGTCTCAGGGGGGGGCTACAGGCCTGTCATGAGGTCTATGGGGGGGGCTACAGGCCTGTCATGAGGTCTCAGGGGGGGGGCTACAGGCCTGTCATGAGGTCTATGAGGGGGGCTACAGGCCTGTCATGAGGTCTATGAGGGGGGGCTACAGGCCTGTCATGAGGTCTCAGGGGGGGGCTACAGGCCTGTCATGAAGTCTAGGGGGGGGCTACAGGCCTGTCATGAGGTCTATGGGGGGGCTACAGGCCTGTCATGAAGTCTATGAGGGGGGGGCTACAGGCCTGTCATGAAGTCTATGAGGGGGGGGCTACAGGCCTGTCATGAGGTCTCAGGGGGGGGGGGGGCTACAGGCCTGTCATGAAGTCTATGAGGGGGGGCTACAGGCCTGTCATGAGGTCTCAGGGGGGGGGGGGGCTACAGGCCTGTCATGAAGTGTCAGCCGCAGTGTTTTTCAATGGGAAGCCACGACAGGAAGTCAGCGCTCACGGCTCTGTGAACAGGAAGTGAGACGGGAGCGCTCACGGCCTCGGCTCCTCTGATCGGCTCCTCTGATTGGCTCCTCCCTCCGGCTCCTCCCTCTGACCTGTGGCAGCAGTTGGACGCCTGCCAGCAGCTCCGGGTTCACCGGGTTGGCTCTCCAGAGAGAGAGAG
>CM070092.1:650000-652500 GCA_036178185.1 Liparis tanakae | reverse complement strand
GCCTGCGCGGCCCGGCCGCGGTCCAGGTGGAGGTGTCGGACCGGAACGACAACGCGCCCCGGTTCATCGGCGGGAACCAGACGGTGGAGGCGGACGAGCTGGCGCCGCGAGGCCGCGAGCTGGCCCGGTTCCGCGCGACGGACGACGACGCGCAGCGGAACGGACGCGTCACCTTTTACGCGTCGCCGGAGTCACACCTGCTGCACGTGGGCCCGCAGAGCGGCCAGGTGAGGCTGGTTGGGTCCCTGCTGGGTCCGGGTCCGGGTCCGGTGACCCTGCGCCTGTACGCGCGCGACGGCGGAGACGCGCCGCTGATTGGCGGGCCGGTGTTCCTGCGCGTGCACGTCCGCCGCTTCAGCGGCGCGCAGCGGCAGCGGAGAGCCCGGGCCCTGCACGAGGAGCCGGTCTACACCGTGACGGTCCCGGACCACGTCACGGTCGGGGACCTGGTCTTCACGGTGCCGGACCGGAAGTTCGAGCAGCGCTGGTTCCAGCTGGTCTCCGAGGGGGACTCGCTGGTCCGGCTCGAGCGGGACTCGGGGCGCGTGTACCTGGCGCGCGACCTGCTGGAGCCCGCGGAGGTCCTGCTGAAGGTCCACGACCCGCGAGGTAAGAAGACCTGCTGTTCCTTCTGGTCCTGGTCCTGCTGGGCCCTGGCGCCTGGGGGGCAGCTGGATACGGGTCTTGTCCGGCTGGTGGTCTGACTCGGACCCTGCTGGGTTCTGGTTTGGTGGATCAGTGACGTCATGAGGATGAAAACCAGAAGGAACCCGCTGAGGTCACAGGTGCAGGGGTCAAAGGTCAGGCTGTTTACCTTTCAAAGTGTGTGTGTGTCCGTGTGTGTGTGTGTCTGTGTGTGTGTGTCTGTGTGTGTCTGTGTGTGTCTGTGTGTGTCTCTGATGGACTAATAGCTTATTGATAGCCAATCAGAAGAGGCCTCGGGGCAGACCACCAATCACAAGTAGGACAAGGTCACCGAGAAGCTGTAACTATGATATATATATATATATATATATATATATATATATATATATATATATATATATATATATTATATATTATATATATAAATACAAGATAACATATATAATACATTAATATAATATGATATATAAAATAATATATATATGGGTGTGTGTGTTAGTGTGTGTGTAACACACACTAACACACACACAAGGATTCCTCTGATGAAACCGTTAACAGTCAGAAACTTCGGCGTTCAAGGACCAAACGCCTCCTCATGCCCAGCGGTCAGGTTCTCCTCCTCCTCGCTGCGGCCTGCGCCTTCTCCTCGCTGCGGCCTGCGCCTCCTCCTCGCTCTGAGGTTTGCGGTCGCCGCTTCAGGCGACGAGGAGCGTTTCACTTTATGAGGAGGCCAAGTGGAAGGAGACAAGGGAAGGATGTGTGACCTCTCCTCCTCTCCTCCTCTCCTCCACAGACACATGACCTCCTCCAGGCTTACGTTAGCATGGTTACATCCAGGGTTACGTTAGCATGGTTACATCCATGGTTACGTTAGCATGGTTACATCCATGGTTACGTTAGCATGGTTACATCCAGGCTTACGTTAGCATGGTTACGTCCAGGCTTACGTTAGCATGGTTACATCCAGGCTTACGTTAGCATGGTTACGTCCATGGTTACGTTAGCATGGTTACGTCCAGGGTTACGTTAGCATGGTTACGTCCAGGGTTACGTTAGCATGGTTACATCCAGGTTTACGTTAGCATGGTTACATCCAGGCTTACGTTAGCATGGTTACATGCAGGCTTACGTTAGCATGGTTACATCCAGGTTTACGTTAACATGGTTACATCCAGGTTTACGTTAGCATGGTTACATCCAGGCTTACGTTAGCATGGTTACATGCAGGCTTACGTTAGCATGGTTACATCCAGGCTTACGTTAGCATGGTTACATGCATGCTTACGTTAGCATGGTTGCATTCAGGGTTGCGTTAGCATGGTTACATCCAGGTTTACGTTAGCATGGTTACATCCAGGCTTACGTTAGCATGGTTACATGCAGGCTTACGTTAGCATGGTTACATTCAGGGTTGCGTTAGCATGGTTACATCCAGGCTTACGTTAGCATGGTTACATCCAGGGTTACGTTAGCATGGTTTCCTCCAGGGTTACGTTAGCATGGTTTCCTCCAGGGTTACGTTAGCATGGTTACCTCCAGGGTTACGTTAGCATGGTTACCTCCAGGGTTACGTTAGCATGGTTACCTCAGGGTTACGTTAGCATGGTTACCTCCAGGGTTACGTTAGCATGCTCCTCCTCTCCTCAGGTGAGGACTGGTACCTGTGCAGGTTGAGCCTGACCCCTGTGGCTCCGCCCCCGCAGTGGGACATGGCGCCCTCGCCATTCCTTGGTGCCGTGCGCCCCGACGCCGCGGCCGGCTCCGTCGTCTACCGGCTGTCGGCGCGGCAACGAGACGGACAGCCCCGGTTCCTCCTGCTGGACGGTGAGAACACGGACGATGTTCTCTCAGAACC
>CM070092.1:630000-645000 GCA_036178185.1 Liparis tanakae | reverse complement strand
GCGGGCCAGGTACGGAACTACAACGAGGAGGGGGGGGGGCAGGGCCAGGTACGGAACTACAATGAGGAGGAGGGGGGGCGGGGCAGGTGCAGAACTACAACGAGGAGGGGGGGCAGGTACGAACTACAACGAGGAGGGGGGGGCAGGTACGGAACTACAACGAGGAGGGGGGGGGGGCCAGGTACAGAACTACAACGAGGAGGGGGGGGGGGCAGGACCAGGTACGCCTCCTCACTCCTCTACTGCTTCTTTATGGTGACTGACACACAGATTGGCCTCAGCTGGCGGCTGATCAACAATCACACTCACAATAATGTTTCATATGAAAGGTCAGCTCAGACATCTTCTAAATCTGCTTCCCTCCCTCCATCCTTCTTCCCTCCCTCCTTCCCTCCTTTCCTCCTTCCTTCCAGAAGGGCGATGACATCACTGAGCTGAAGCGTCCTCTGTGCTCCAGCCTGTCTCAGTCCTCCTCCTGTGGCTCCGCCCCCCCGCTCATCAACACCTCCCCCGGGTCCCAGGAGGAGGTGCACCCGTCCACCGTCTCCTCCTGCAGCTCCGGCGCCGACGTGCTGCTCTGCCACCACTAGGGGGCCCACTACCACTACAGGCTGAGTCACACGTTATTAATATTTAAAAGAATAATAAAAGTATTTTTATATTGAAAATGTCTGCAAAGAACAGATATTCTCATTGAAGTCCAGTTAAAAATAAATGTAATCTTTAAGTTAATTAAAAGAGACTGTTATAAATAGAAATCCTTATTTTTATATCGTCATGGCCAGACTCCTCCTTGAGGGCAGAAAGGGAATTACACCGAACATGACCTGAAACACGTCAGATTAAAACTGATTGTAAAGACTTTGTATACTTCTTGTAGTTTGACCTATATTAAAACTTTCATTTAAATAAAGTGTGATACTCTGAGATGTACAAAGATATAAATGTAGAAAGTGGACGAACATGGAAGAAGGAGAGTAAAGGGATCCAGATGTTTAATGTATGAAGAAAATAACGACCTCACTTCAGGTCAGTCGACAGTTTTCTCTTCTGGTATAAGGAATTTTAAAATAAAAGCCCTGAATTTGAAATGTACTCAAAGCTATGCATCCAAATAAAAACGTGTGTGTGTGTGTGTGTGTGTGTGTGTGCATTGTACACATGGAATATTCCTTTTGTATATGACTTTTAATTAAACACTTTTCCCAAGTTAAAGTTTAATTTGTTGCTGGAAGAGAAGAAGAAATGTTCTTTATTATTAATGACTTGTGTATTTCTTTAGTGGAGCTCCCTTTTATTATTGATTATTTTCTCCATTGATCAATTATCATGGTCTGGAAAGTGAATATAGAGAAATTATTTATATCCAAACATATTTTATAAACTGATTGTTTTGTCCGTAGTGTGAATATGAGCAAAGAAAACAGATTCATAGGGATGGACGCTGTTTTCCCACAATGCATTTCGACAAGAAAAACAAATGCCAGGAAAAACTTTTTGTTTAATAAAATCTTGATTAAAATACCTAACTGTTCTTATTGATCCACTTCCTGTTTGAATAAAACTACGAATGTTGAACAGTAACTACACAAAGTATTCAAAGTACTGCTATTGAGGTGGTTCTCAGTACTTAGTACTCACTGGCTTGGAGTACTTGCGTTTATGTTTATTTATGAGGCAACAACGCCCCCGTGTGGTGAGAAATGTCAAAATGATGATTAAGATTATTTAAACTAATATTTAGTTAATGTATAAATACATAAAAAATATATATAAATAAATCACAATGTTCCTAGAACGTATGTGTAACCAAACAGGAAGTAACGGATGAGGAAAAACAGGAAGTAACGGATAAGGACCAACAGGAAGTAACTGATGAGGACCAACAGGAAGTAACGGATAAGGACAAATAGGAAGTAGCTGATGAGGACATTGAGAAGTTTAATAAGTGAATCTGCAGAGAGATCACTGATTGGCTGTTAGAGACTCAGGCCAGTCCTCTATGCTGGTAGTTTAGTATTATGTGTGTACTCAGAGTATAGTTTGTGTGCTTTGGATATTAGTTGTGTACTCAGAGTAGTATGCATGTACTCAAGAGTAGTATGTGTGTACTCAGAGTATTATTTGTGTACTCGGTGTGTTTAGGCTGAAGCTCTGCTGCAGTGCTTCCTGGCGGAGGCCACGCCCCCGCCCCGACCAGCTGTCAGCGCGCGCGCACTCCACCACGTAAAGACCACGAGATACAGGAAATGGGCTTCAAAGTAAAAGCTGCGCAAATACAACAACACGAACAAGAATGTTTACGTCTGAATACATTATGTGAAATAAATTATTATTACTCAACGTGTTAGCAGTCAAGTAACCGTAATGTTTAAAAAAAGATATTGTTTTATAATTGTATTTGTATATATTATAATAATATAATGTACTTTATTTGTACACCACTTTTAAATCCAGTACAAGTGAATGAACAAAAATATACATAAAACAAAGACAAATAATTTTAGATGGAAAAATAAACATATTAAATAAAATAATATATGAATAATAAAATAAAAAATCATCTATTTACACATTTGTAATGAAAGCATCTAGTTCTTTTTTCTTCTCTTTTTTAACTTTAAAATATTCATATCTTTAAATCATTTGTTGTTTTATTCTGACACAAGTATATATACATCCTATTTTAAAGTATTTTAAAACTCTCAAATGTGTTAAAATAACAGAATAAAAATAACAAAGTTTTATTTTGAAGGTGTTAATCTGAAGCTGATTCATGAAAAGTTCCATATTTATGATTTAAGTGTTCTTTTCATCAATATAAAAATGTCTTTTAAGTATTTTTATAATTATAATTGAATAATAATATTACATTGTTTATTTAGTACATATATAGTATTGTTTTTTAAGAAAACTAGTCAGTGTAGTTTACTTTATATACTTTATAATATCACTTACTTCTTGAGACGGAACCTCGAGATAGTCTTTTATTGTGAAACCCATCCCGGAAGTGACCGTGTTTCCCCAGTCTAGCTTGACGCCCGTGTCGCGCGGGGACAACGGGCCGTTTCCAGCCGCTGCAGATCCACTCCCGTAAACATCACAACGCTCCCGTTCACCGGCGCCGGTTACCGACAACATGTCGCACACCGCCATCACGACCGGCGGGACCTCCGGGGACCGGGTCCTGAACGCGGGCTACACCCGGACCATCCCGGGACTGCTGAAGATCGGCCAGATGGTGAGCTCTACCGGTACCGGAGGGGGCGCGGGGCGTGTCACACGGGGACCGGCGGCTCCTCCGGGGCCCGGGAGGTCCTCCGGTGACCGGGAGGTCCCCCGGGGCCCGGTTCATTGTGCTCGGTGATGTTGTGATAACGGAAACCACCGTGTTATTGGTTTGGACCACGTGACCCAGTGACGTAGTAACGTTACTGCCGAAGTACAAGTACTAAAGTTATTATGAACTGAAAGTACAATTTATATATACATACGTATGTATTATATCTATACATATATGTATAGATATATACATATATAAATATATACTTATATATACATATATATGTATATATACATATATATGTGTGTATATATACATATATACATATATGTACACATTATAGATATATATATATATATATATATATAAATATATACATATATATGTATGTATATATATGTGTGTATATATGTACATATATATACATATATATGTAAATACAGTATATAAATCACAGTAATGTGGATCTAATAGGGTAACTCAGATAATTTATGTATATATATATATATATATATATATATGTATGTATGATCAATAGTAATGTTGATATAATGCTACACATATATATATATTATAATAATAATAATCAACAATAATGTGGATATAATGCCTTTATACACACATATATATATAAATATATATATATATATTTGTATATAAATCATCAATAGAAATGTGGGTTTAATGCTACGTGTTTAAAGGAAAATAATATAATGTGTGTATCTGTGTGTGTGTGTCTACATATATTTGTGTGTATATACACTCGATGTGTGTTTGTGTATAACCGTGTTGTGGCGCCGTGTCCTCTGAGTTCTGATGTTCCCTCGCCGTCCTCCAGCTGGCGCTGCTCGTGGCCGTCCTGTGCGTGCGCAGCTCACGCGGCTGGCCCAGCTGGGCCGCCTTCCAGTTCTTCGAGGTGGCGGCGCTGTGGTTCCTCGTGGCCTTCCTCCTCTTCTTCCTCATGCACCTGTTCAGGCTGCAGGCCAAGATGCCCTGCATCAATTGGCCGCTCACGGTGAGCAGGGAGGGTCAGGAAGCCTGGTTTACTCTGTGACGGAGGGAGGGAGGGAGGGAGGAAGAAAGGAAGGAAGGAAGGAAGGGAGGGAGGGAGGGAGGGAGGGAGGAAAAAAGGGAGGGAGGAAGGAAGGAAAAAGAAGAAAGGAAGCTAAAGAAAGGAAAAGGAAGGAAGGAAGATAAAGAAAGGAAAAGGAGGCATGAAAAGAAAAGGAAAAAAATGAAAGGAAAGGGAGGAAGGAAAAGGAAGGAAGGAGGAAAGAAAAGGAAGGAAGGAAGGAAAGTTGATGTAAACCATCTGTATGCAGACAATGTCCCGCTGTCTGGACTGATTCTGATTGGTTGTGCCGTTAGCCGAGCTCTGATTGGTTGTGCCGTTAGCCGAGCTACGATGCTACCGATAGTTATCGTGGAGGGAAACATAACGGTTCTCTAGTTTGAACGTGAAGCGTCTGAAACGTCCCTCTCGGTGGAAACGACGTCCACGTCTTAAAATATGTTTTCATTTCCTTCATGGCCCGAACCAAAGAACAAGTTAAATGTATTTAATATATTTTTGTGGAAAAAGTCAATGAAATAATTAATGCAATTAATATATTGTAATAATATTTTACTATAAAAAATAAAATAAAAAAAATACATCACAGCGTGCTAACGCGAGCTAACCGTGGTGGGAGTTATATTATTCCTATATAGATACACATATGTATAGATGTATTCATATACTGTATATATCTATATATATATATATGTGTATCTATATATATGTATATATACATATATGTATGTATATATATATATATATATATATATATATATATATACTAATAATCAAACCCTCAGGATTTCCTCCAAAAATAGTTCAATAAAAAATATCGAGGCCAAGGCATTAAAATAGCGTTAGCTAGTGAGTTAGCGACGAGGCTAACGTTAAAGAGTGAATAGCATCGTAGCCTTCGGCTTCTTTGGTCTTTGTCTGTATTGTCTGGGAGGAGCTGAACGTTGTTCTGTTTCTGTGTTTCTGCTCCAGGAGTTCTTCCATTACTCCGTGGGGACCCTCCTCATCCTCATCGCCTCCATCGTCGCCGCCGTGAAGAGCGGAGGCGTTTCAGCGCTGGTGGCCGGATCGGTACGTAACGTTAGCCGTTAGCTTCGTGACTCAGCCGGATAACCATGCTAACTCTGCTTGTTTTTTACAATGTGTCATTATCATTGTTTCTTATTTAAAATTAATGGATATAAGAGTTCTCATGGTTTGTGGTTCCTGAAAGCAGAAGCAGAGTGAGACCTCTGTCGATCTCTGAACCCCGTCGGGAGGTTCTGCTCCACAGGAAGTCACGGCGACGCCCTTCACGCCTCAGAAACAGCTTCCTGTTCTGAACGCTGCATTCTCCCTCCTGACCACCAGGGGGCGACTCCTCTGGTTGTATATAAGTCTCTGTTTCATGTGATGAAGCTGCATTCTCCCTCCTGACCACCAGGGGGCTCCTCTGGTTGTATAGAAGTCTCTGTTTCATGTGTTGAAGCTGCATTCTCCCTCCTGACCACCAGGGGGCTCCTCTGGTTGTATAGAAGTCTCGAGTTCCTGTGTTAAGCTGCCTTCTCCCTCCTGGCCACCAGGTGTTCGGGCTCCTCTCCTCCTTCCTGATGGCGGTCAGCTTGTGGACGTCGTACAGCGTGACTTGTGGCTCCCAGCCGACCGGTACGCCCCCCCCACAGGAAGGACTCTTTAGTGTTTCTCTCTCTCCATCCTCCATTACTACCTCACTCCATTCTTTATTCGTTCCTCCCTTGCTTAACTCTTTCCTTCTTCCCTTCCTCTATCCATCCATCTCTCCTCCTCCTCCTCCTCCCTCCTCCTCCCCCTCCTCCTCCTCCTCCTCCTCCTCCTCCAGGTGCAGCTGTGTAAGAAGTGACCCGTCATGGAGGATGCAGCTGGCAGTTTGCTGTGTCCTGGTTTCTGCCTAGCAACCAGCTGGACACTGAACCTGATTGGATAATAGTTCTTTCTCCTCGATCCGTTGTGTTCCCGTTTCGTAAACTCTCGTTTCCGGTTCCCGGTGCTCGTCACGTTTAAAGAAGCTTTTAGACGAGTCGCCTCTGAAACTTCTCGTTATGCCGTAAAGAAAACAAAGCGCGGAAAAGACAATTTACACGCCAAAATATTCTGCCGCGTCTTCGCTGCGCCTCCTCGTGGTTTACGGCGACTCGCTTGATTTGCTCGATTAAATGAAACTTTTCATCCATTCCAACTTTTTTTATTCTACTTTTTAAAATTCTGTAAAGTCTGGACCACTTTAAGAAAACAACAACACTCTTCTTAGAAAGAAAACGCAGTAAAGCCCTGTTAGCATGTTATGCTAACATATGCTATCATTGTTTCAGTGTGCTACACGCATAATGTTTTACAGGAAATAATTTTGCATGTTAAACATCTCTCAAGCTAAAATACAATAACAACCGTGAAGGATTCTGGGAAATGGAAAGTAAACATTAGCATGCTAACATTAGCATGCTAACCCCCCCAAAAAGGAAAAGTGCTAAATCGTTGTGTAATTAAGACATAATGTGGTCTCAATATATGTTATTGTCAACAAACGTGCTGAAACAAACAAACAAACAACAAATAATACAAATACGGATCAATCCACCGCTGAAAATAGGCCTCAATAAAAAGGGGCGTTCACATTAGCGTCCTGCTGTAGTACCGACCAATCAGAGGAAGGCGTTCATCACCGTTCATGGCGACTCTCCTCGGTGCTGTAAACAAACAGCTGTTTACTTTAAGGAGTTTTCAGAGAGCACAAACAGTCTGAGCCGATGGCACGAAGAGGAAGAGGAAGAGGAGGAGGAGGAGGAGGAGGAGGAGGAAGAGGAAGAGAGCGGCGTAGTAACACGGTTATGAATCTACGGAGCTGGTCGGGGGGGACCGTAAAGAAATATGCAAATCTGTCGGCACAAATTAATTAAACACAGGAGCAGACAAATATTAAAAACATCAATATTCATAAAGACCACCAGAGATGAATCTAGACACACAGATTCTAAGCAATTATGCATGAGGTGTTAAATATACAGATTCATATATTGAACTCGCAGTTTGATAAAGACTCAAGTTTACCAAGATGTGTAAGTATTGTTGACGTTAGTGCATTAATATCTGGATTAATGGAAGTTTAATCCAGATACATCGTACAGGTGGATTAAACAGGACCACCGGTCTGGACAGCAATGTGCTGGATCAGATCAGTCTTCAGATTAATAACACACGTTCATAAAACCAACACAGAGACATGTACTAATTATTAATTAAATTAAAGAAATAATAAAACACGTAAAGAAAACAGTTACAGATGAATTTAAACAAAGTGAATAAATTAATTGTAAATCGGCCAATATTCTTAAAAATTATGCACAATCTGGCATTCATATTAAATGTCATAACAACTACAATTGATTTGAAAAGCTTTATTTAATTGTAACCTGCGTCAGATAAATGGTGAAATTCGTTGAATTTGCCGCGTATGAAACAACTAAAAGTCTATTTTGCTAAAGCACAAAACGTCTCACGTCATCCTCTCGACTTTCTGCTCTTGCGTTGTCGTGTTTTCTCCGTTTATCGGACTCGTTCAGTGGCGACGCGTTCATCTTTATGAATCTGCGTGCACAGATTTCCGCGTTATGCGGCGGCTCCGCAGATTTATGACCAAATAAAACTCAAATGTTCAGAGGAAGTGGATCAACATGCAGCTTTTCATCCTACAACCGTTAGATGGATTTTAATAGCTATGAAGAACACTGCTTTAAAACCATGTGTTACGTTAGCTAGGAGGCTAGCTACAGCTAGCATGTTAGCGATACTAGTTAGATTTACGAATGGCCACATAGTATTGTGTATATATATATATATATATATATATATATATATATATATATATATATATATATATACACACACACACACAAAGTATTCTCTTTTGAACCTTCTTTGAGAAACGTGTCGAAACCTTTTTCTCATTAAAAATACGCTCTGAAATGTTTTATGAACAAAAATAATCGTTCTCGGCCGGTCATCATGCTAACCTAGCCTAGCATCTTCGTCTAACGTTTAAATTCAAAGTGAATCCACGGGAAGTCGTGCTTCGACCGGTTCTGGCTTCAGTAATGTTCGTAGAATAGAAAATGGAAGCGAGCGCGTTCCTCGAGGAGACTCGGCGGCGTGAAGCCGAAGCGTTCCTCGGGTGACGGATCACTGCCTTCCTGCCGTCACATGCCAAACATTAGAACCCTTTTTTTCTTCCGTCGGATGCTCCGAGTTCAGAACGAAGGATTCTCGTCCGATCCGAATCCGATGGAACGTCTCACCATCTGGGCGGAAGTGACCTGCCAGTGAGCCGAGTCTGACCCTGAGTCTGACCCTGAGTCTGACCCTGAGTCTGACCCTGAGTCTGACCCTGAGTCGGACTGAAGTGAAAGTTTCAGCTCAAGTGGACTAAGATGCTCGTGTTGCCCAACCACCGCGGATCCACGTGAAACCTCCCGTTGGCTTCGTGAGCTCCGACACTCTGCGATAATTTATCGTTATTCAATGAAATCGTACGTCAAGTTATCGCCATACACAATCATCTGGACGACCGATAAAAATACGAATAAAAAGCGCGTTCTGACTCAATGTTCTCAGAGAAAAGAATATTTTAAAAATAAATGAGAAAACGCAAATAAATCCACGTGACGATTTCATATTGACTATTTCTCCTGTTGAGCACCCAGAAAACGTACAACACCGCGATGTATACATACACGTTGACAGAAATCGTGATAGAGGATTTTGTCTGTCTCTAAACACGAGACTCCGCCCCTGAGTCGGGTTCAGAGGTCACTTCACGCCTTCCTGGGAAATCCGGTTCGGTGACGTCGTTCGCGATCTAGCTGTATTTTCGGGAAACTAGCGGCACCTGAATTAGACAGAGTTTTGTTTGGGAAGGGGGTGGGTCTTGTTTACCAGGTCTCGTGTGGACCCGCCTCTTTCATTCTGATCCAAGAACCACAGTTTGGATCGACGGCCAAAAGATTTTCACCCTTTATCGCTCACGATTGTCGGATTTTTACCGATCAGAGTCACGACCTTCTCTGAAGGTCCAAGGTGTTCACATTATTATTATTATTATTATTATTATTATTATTGTTATTGTTATTATTATTATTTGCTGCTTCACTGTATTTTTGTTTTTTTGTCTACCACATATAAAGGTTTTATTTCATTTTAGATGCACTGATAAAAACGTTCAAATCTCAATTAAACGTCAACATGTTCAAGAATCACTGGAGGAAAAAATGTAGATCTTTTCAATGTAGTCAGGGTGCTTTTGACTTGTTTCAAGATTCTATTGATGAACTTTTCATATTCCGATTTTTTTCATCAATATCTCTGGCGGTAATTTTTATTGACTAATTCGTCAGACCCCAAAGGTTAATAGCGCTCACGTACGATTTGCTTTAGTGAACTTGTCATTTGGGCTTTTGGCCCCTTTGAGTCTTCACTTGAAGTTTGACCTGCTGGTCTGAACTCTTCTGGTTGAGAACGTCAGACTTTGATCAAAGACTCAAACTGACGGTTTACGCAATTTATTTTGGCGTATTTTTCGATGTCCGGCTGTTGGTCCTCTGGAGAAACAGCCGGAGGCTTCGATGGCTCACGAGTTTTGATCCCGTCTCAGCTTCACGCTCAGCGGACGCCGTTTCACAGACATCTGCTCAAAGACTTTCAGATTTAGAAGTCACAGCAATGGAGATTGACCCCGAGACACAAAGGTCAAAGGTCATCTCCGTTGGTGGCGACACAAAGACGCTCTGTCTCGATTCCACGTGGCTTCTTGGTTAGAAGATACAGTTCTCGGTTCAGGGGCGTTTGAACTCTAAAGGACACTTTGAGGTCCACTTGGCTTCTGTTCTGGACCTTTGTTCTAGACCTTTGTTCTAGACCTTTGTTCTAGACCCTTGTTCTAGACCTTTGTTCTGGACCTTTGTTCTGGTCCTTTGCTCTAGACCTTTGTTCTGGTCCTTTGTTCTAGACCTTTGTTCTGGTCCTTTGTTCTAGACCTTTCTTCTGGTCCTTTGTTCTGGACCTTTGTTCTGGACCTTTGTTTTGGTCCTTTTCGATTCGATCGTGCAACCTTTCCGATCGACTTCTGGTCGGTTTCCTTGAACATTAAGTTTAGATCAGGCTTAAGCTTCAACCGTTGAGGATTCAGTTTGAGATCCAGGTTTTAGGTCCAGACCGTAGAACTACAACAAAACAAACGTGATACAAGCCACCTGGAATCAGGACCGCTCTCTGCCGCCTGTGTTGATTGTATATATATTTATATATATTTTGAGCATCATTTTAACACGTATAAATAACGTCGGTAATAACCGGCGATCGGCACAAACACTCAAAGTCACCGAGAAGTTTGGCTTCTGTGAGATGTACAATCACGACTCTGGATCGGCGCTAACGAGCTAGCGAGCTAAGACGTGAGAACCCCCAGTGTCCTCCTCCAACTCGTCAGCTGGGCCGAGCCGCCGGACTCGTCCTCAAAGTGCCTTAACGTTGTGTTGAGCTATCGGCCGGCAGGTCGTGATCCGCTGTTAGCGAGCTAGCTGAGTTCCAGAGAGGAGATGGAGAGGCGTGAAGTGCTTTATTATGTTTTAAAGAAAAGATGTCCACGGTAGTCTTAGAGTACACCCGCGTCACAAAGAGCTCACATTGACTTGTGTTGTTTTTCTACATTTTTTAAGTGTGTAAACTACAAGTTGTGATTTATTGCATGTTGGAAATTAAAAACTCATTGCACCACGTCTGTCTGTGAAGTCCAGTTTGTTCTGAATGTGGCCAATAGGGGTTCATCCTGAACACACGCACACACACACACAGACCAATACACAACCTGAACACACACAGACCAGTGTGTGTGTGTGTGTGTGTGGGGGGGGGGGGGGACTCATGGCTCTTCTAAACTCAACAGCTGGTTCTGCTCCACATTCACTAACATCAACAGAACCTTTATTATGAATATTGTTGTCATGACTACGCTGAGGTCGAGATACCAAAACTACAACGTCAACTGTAGGACAGGAGCATAGACTTCTATACAACCAGAGGAGTCGCCCCCTGGTGGTCAGGAGATAATATAATGCTATATTAATATCAATGCATTGTGGAAACAACCATATTTATTCTGCTTGTTATTATAAATATTATTTAGTGTCCGTAGATGATTTATTTTATTGTTTTATGTTTTATTTACTGTTTACTGTTGTTGTTTGTATCCCTTTGATCTTTCTGTGTGTACTTTATACTTTGCTGCTGTAATCCTGTGACTGGACTAATAAAGGTTTATAATATATCATCTTATCTTAGAGGATAGTCACAGGAAACTGTCCTCATTCTTTCCTCCACTAGGTGGCAGCACCGCTCCAGCCTCACCGGCCGGTGACCCGGAGCTCAGAGGCTCCGAGTTCTTCCTGTTCCCTTGTTCCCTTGTTCCCTTGTTCCCTTGTTGTCTCCTTTTACACTTCAACAGTTTACACATACCATCTGAATACAACGTCACAGACAGGACGTAAACACACTCGTCCTCTGAGAGGAGAGGAAACATGGACTAGGAAACATGGACAAGGAAACATCAATGGGGAAACATGGACAAGGACACATGGACAAGGACACATCAATGGGGAAACATGGACAAGGAAACATGGACAAGGAAACATCAATGGGGAAACATGGACAAGGAAACACCGAAGAGGAAACATGGACAAGGAAACATCGACTAGGAAACATCGACAAGGAAACATCGACTAGGAAACATCGACTAGGAAACATTGACTCGGAAAGATCGACAAGGAAACATCGACAAGGAATGGATAAGGAGACATGGATAAGGAGACAAGGATAAGGAGACAGGGATAAGGATACAAGGATAAGTAGACAGGGAGAAGGAGACAGGGAGAAGGAGACAAGGATAAGGAGACAGGGATAAGGAGGCATGAAGAAGGAGACAGGGATAAGGAGACAGGGATAAGGAGACAGGGAGAAGGAGACAGGGAGAAGGAGACAGGAAGAAGGAGACAGGGAGAAGGAGACAGGGAGAAGGAGGAGCTTTCTCTGCCTGATCCTCAGGGACAGTTTAGACGTTCTGATTGGTCGTTACGGGCTGTACTGACCACTGATTGGTCCTCATTCCACCTGCCAAGGAACCTAGTTCAGAGTGAAGGACTGATCAGTGTGGACAGAGGAGAGTCTGTCATTGGGTGAACTACACACACACACACACAGACATACACACAGACACACACACAGACACAGACACACACACAGACACAAACACACGCACAGACACACACACACGCACAGACTCACACACACGCACAGACTCACACACAGTGTGTTTCTCTGACTGCATGAGAGATTTAGATAAAAAACATGGTGATGTCATCATATCGTGACTCACATGGTGATGTCATCATATCGTGACTCACATCGTGATGTCATCGTATCGTGACTCACATCGTGATGTCATCGTTTCGTGACTCACATCGTGATGTCATCGTTTCGTGACTCACATCGTGATGTCATCGTATCGTGACTCACATCGTGATGTCATCGTATCGTGACTCACATCGTGATGTCATCGTTTCGTGACTCACATCGTGATGTCATCGTATCGTGACTCACATCGTGATGTCATCGTTTCGTGACTCACATCGTGATGTCATCGTATCGTGACTCACATCGTGATGTCATCATATCATGACACATCGTGATGTCATCGTATCGTGACTCACATTGTGATGTCATCGTTTCGTGACTCACATCGTGATGTCATCGTTTCGTGACTCACATCGTGATGTCATCGTTTCGTGACTCACATCGTGATGTCATCGTATCGTGACTCACATCGTACCTCTGGACCCGGTCTTCGTGTGACGGTGTCTCTGGAAGAAGGGGCGGAGCCTCTGGATCTGGACCGGTTCCCTTTGGTGACTCCACAGTGTGGAAGGCGCCTTGCTCAAGGGCTCCTCTGCCGCTGCCAGCGATGAAGCAATGTGGTGTGACCCCTACATATCTAATTACTAATATATAAATAAATATATATTTATTTATATATAGATATAAATACATCTATTTATAGATATATTTATATATCTATAAATAAATATATATTTATTTATATCTAAATGAATATTTATAGATATATTTATATCTATATATAAATAAATATTTATATATAGATATAAATAGATGTATACACTTTCTGTTCCAGTCAAGCAAAAACAATTATGTGTGTTTGTTACTCTGTGTGTTTTACTGTGTATTACTGTGTGTGTGTGTGTGTGTTACTATGTGTGTGTGTGTAGCTGTGTGTGTGTTATTGAGGATTGTGTGTTAAAAAAAGTATTCTATAATCCTGCACAACTTTTATGTTGTGTGTGTGTATCACACTGCTGGGTGATGGATCACTGAGTCCCCCCCCCCTCCTGCTGATAAGCCTCACATCCCACATGAAGTGTTGATTTATTCACTTCCTGTCTCCTCAGCCTGGAGGACTGAAAGTACTCTACTACAAGTACTAGTACACACTGAAAGTACTCCACTAATAGTACCTCATGTGAACACCCCTCCCTGCTCGCCTACTTAGTCTCTCCCTTCAGCTCTGGTGAAGGAAGTATGCAGTTAGATCTTCTGGACCCAGAACCAGGACCCAGGACCAGCATCAGATACAGTCCGGTCCAGTGGACCTCATGAGACGTAAAGTTGTGGAGGCGGTCTCAGACAGCTACAAGAATCAGGAGGCAGGAGGCAGGAGGCAGGAGGCAGGAGGCAGGATCCTCTGTCTGTGTGGAAACGCCTGAAGAGAGGTAACCCATTTACACACTCTCGGTTGCCATGGTTTCCTCTGAAATATCATTATGCCGATGGATTCATTCCATCACTGTTGCATTGTGGGTCTTCACAGCAGCTCAGGGATGGAGCACGTAGAGAGCCAGCGGACGAAGAGGAAGAGGCGTGCCCTTCATCACGTTTAGATCATCTCACAGGACCACAAAGCTTTTCACTCTGAATGTTTATGTCATAAGTATTTATTTAGATTTATTACCTCATAGTTTATTAATTAATCATTTATTTTGAGACGTTAAACATAAAACTCCCCGCTGGAGGAGAATGATATGAAGCATCTTATTATATTCATTAATATGGATTATTATATAAATCATTACATTATTATTATTATGTTATTATTTTCTTATTACATTATATTATCTTTACATATTATTATTATTATTATTATTATATTATCATTACATTATTATTATGTTATTATTTTCTTATTACTTTATTATATTATAATTATATTATTATATTATTATAATTGTTGTATTACATTATTATATTATCATTACATATTATTATTATTATTAAAATTATCATTACATTATTATGATGCTATTATTACTGTATTATTATTAATATTATATAATTATATTATTATACTATTATAATTATATTATTGATACATTATTATTATCGTATTATTATATATATATATTATGATTTTATGGTATTATAGAATTAATATATATTAATATATAAAATATATTAAATATGATGTATCATAATATTAAATAATTATGTTGTCATTGCTTTGGAAAAATCTAATTCC
>CM070092.1:617500-625000 GCA_036178185.1 Liparis tanakae | reverse complement strand
TCCAGCAGAGCCTCCCCCCGTCGCAGAAGGAGCCGCTCCTCGGCACCTTTAACATCCGCGTCAACAAACAACAAAGACTGAGCGCCGCGGCGTCCGGCGCTCAGGGCCCGAACGGCCCGGAGGCCTCGGGGGGCGCGTTGGGCCGGATGGCCCTGCTGTTGTAGTACTCCACCACCTGCTGGGGAACCTCCGCCAGCACGCGCTTAGCCAGGGCCGCCGGGGACGCCTGGGGAGGAGAGGAGGAGGAGAGGAGGGGAGGAGGAGGTTCAGCCTCCTGACGGCTACCGTGGGGCTCCACTAGCCTTCTCCCAGCATGCATCAGGGTTCAGGGCTGACTCTCTTTGGGGGAGCCAAGGAGGAGAGGAGGGGAGGAGGGGAGGAGGAGAGGAGAGGAGGAGGAGAGGAGAGGAGCAGAGGAGAGGAGGAGAGGAGAGAGGAGGAGAGGAGCAGAGGAGAGGAGAGGAGGAGAGGAGAGGAGGAGAGGAGAGGAGAGGAGGAGAGGAGAGGAGCAGAGGAGAGGAGGAGAGGAGAGGAGAGGAGGAGAGGAGAGGAGGAGGAGAGGAGCGTGGGGTATTCTCCCGGCAGTAGAGGAACAGATGTTCTCCAGATACGAGTTGATCTAATAATAGAAGAAGAATTTCACTGAGACCAGAAGAGGTTCCAGTTACAGCTCTCACATCAGGAAGGAGAAGGCTGCTCCTTCCTGATCGCCGTACACTATAGGCTGTTTGGAAGGGGACTTCTCTATTGGCTGTTTGGAAGGAGACTTCTCTATTGGCTGTTTGGAAGGAGACTTCTCTATTGGCTGTTTGGAAGGAGACTTCTCTATTGGCTGTTTGGAAGGGGACTTCTCTATTGGCTGTTTGGAAGGAGACTTCTCTATTGGCTGTTTGTAAGGGGACTTCTCTATTGGCTGTTTGGAAGGAGACTTCTCTATTGGCTGTTTGTAAGGGGACTTCTCTATTGGCTGTTTGGAAGGAGACTTCTCTATTGGCTGTTTGGAAGGGGACTTCTCTATTGACTGTTTGTAAGGAGACTTCTCTCTTAGCTGTTTGGAAGGAGACTTCTCTCTTAGCTGTTTGGAAGGAGACTTCTCTATTGGCTGTTTGGAAGCAGACTTCTCTCTTAGATGTTTGGAAGGAGACTTCTCTATTGGCTGTTTGGAAGGAGACTTCTCTATTGGCTGTTTGGAAGGAGACTTCTCTCTTAGATGTTTGGAAGGAGACTTCTCTATTGGCTGTTTGGAAGGAGACTTCTCTATTGGCTGTTTGGAAGGAGACTTCTCTATCGGCTGTTTGGAAGGAGACTTCTCTATTGGCTGTTTGGAAGGAGACGTCTCTATTGGCTGTTTGGAAGGAGACTTCTCTATTGGCTGTTTGGAAGGAGACTTCTCTATTGGCTGTTTGGAAGGAGACTTCTCTATTGGCTGTTTGGAAGGAGACTTCTCTATTGGCTGTTTGGAAGGAGACGTTAGTCACAGAACAACATGTTTGTTTTATCATCACTTTCTTGGTTTGTGGCCAGTTGTTTCATTGAGTATAAATAATCTGGACACATAAAGAGATCCAGCGCCTCACGTTCACGCTCACACACACATTGTATTATAGTGATAAGCTCCCTTTCATCAGGCAGAATAGAGCCGGAGGAACCAGATCAGTCTGCTCCGTACGTTCAGACTTGTTTAAAGACGGGAAATTAGTTTGAGAGAAATATATTATTTCCCAGTTATTGTCAGATTGCTCTCTTAAGATGTGGAGCAACTCGTTCCTTCAATAACTTCACACTTCCACCGTTCAGCTCCTCTTGGCTCATTGTTTTCACAGCTCCGATATTTAAGTTATATATACACACTGTATGATCTCGGACATCTTGTTTCAAAGGAACCATCTGGTGTCGTGTTGAGAGGCTCTCAGTCTTGTAATAATAATATTAATAATAATAATGAGTCTTCCTTGGCAAACAAGCAACAACACGTTAGTACAAAGGAGGCAAATAGTTGCTCAATTTTAATCAAAAGTTGTTTGTGAGTCGTTACCATTTGATTATTCCTTTTATTATTCCTTTTATTCCCACTGAACAGATGCCGTATTGACCATTAAAGTTCATTGGATTTAAACGGTCATTTTGGAGATCGTTTTGGGGTTATTGCTCATTGAAGGTATTCACTTCCTGCTGCTCTCCTTTCAAAGTAAAAGCCTTTTATGCGTTTACTCTAACTACAGAGAAGGTTCTAGAACCAGTCGAGGACCCAGGACCGCGCCCTGAGGAACTCCTGGAGGAAGAAGCTCACTGAACCGGATGCTTTCCCCTCAGGAGAACCGACTCACGTGCTTGAAGTTCCGGAACGGGACGAACTGGACGATGTCCCGGAGGACGGGTTCTCCTTTGGGCGAGCGCAGGATCCCGTCGTCGCCGTCCAGCATCTGCATGTCGCTGAAGTCGGCGTTCCCGACGCCGACGATGATGACGGACATGGGGAGGTGGGAGGCCTGCACGATGGCCTCCCTGGTGTCGGCCATGTCGGTGATGACGCCGTCCGTCAGGATCAGCAGGATGAAGTATTGCTGCGAGGAAACCAGACGCCACGGCTCAGTGAGGATGTTCCTCCGAAAGCACATCAACGATGAATACGCATCCCACCATGGCCTCTTTGGTGTGGACCTCCTGCGAGGCGGACTGGGCGACCTTCTGGATGATGGGGGCGATGTTGGTGGGGCCGTACAGCTGCAGCTTGGGGAGGCAGGCCTGGTAGGCCTCCACCACGCCCTGGATGCCTGGAGGACATGGAGGAGCTCACTGCGTCTCCAGGGGCCGCAACCCCCCCCCATGACCGGCTTATTAACACCTAGGCTAGCAGTTCCCCCCTGCTTCCAGTCTTTGTGCTAAGCTAGGCTATCTGTTGCTTCCATATCTTGTATTCATTTTGAGTCAAAAAGTTTCCTTCAAAGAGAGAGAGAGAGGGGGACAGAGAGAGACAGAAAGAGAGAGAGAGGGACAGAGAGAGAGAGAGAGAGAGGGACAGTGAGAGAGACAGAAAGAGAGAGAGGGAGAGAGAGAGAGAGGGAGAGAATCAAAGCGCCTACCTGCACACTCCGGGTTCTCCGAGTTAAAATTCACTGCAAAGTCGTGGGAGACCTGGAGAGGGGGAGGAGGAGAAGAGGAAGAGAGGAGGAGGAGAAGAGGAGAAAAAAGAGAGGAGGAAGATGAGAGGAGGAGGAAAAGAGGAGAAGGATGAGGGGGAGGGGGGAGGAGGAGAGGAGGAGAGAAGCAGGGGGATGAGGGGGAAGAAAAGAGAGCAGGGGAGGAGGAGGAGGAGGGGGATACAGGAAGTCTGTTTGATCTCTTCATCATAAAACAAACTGCAGAAACAGATGAACAACATCATTCTCCTCGTCTTCATCCTCTTCCTCATATTCTTCTTCTGGACGTGTGATCAGCATGACTCCATCATGAGGTCATGAGGTCATGAGGTCATGATGTCATGACCTCTTAAAAAGAATAGCATTATAAACGTAACTGTTTCAGGGGTGAATGTATTTGTTTATACCCCCCCCCCCTGCAGACAGAGAGCATGCTGGGAGCCCGGAGGTACCTTGTAGTCTGGAGGGATCTGAGCGCCGAAGCCGAACGCCGGGAACATCTTGTCACTGAGGAGAGAAGAAGAGGACACGGGGCTTCGTGATTGGCTGAGATAACGAGCTCATTTAGGCCGACGCCCCTTCTACACAAAGGACTAGAGAGACTTCTGATTGGACCCCGAGAGAGAGGAACACATACGCCTTACATTTGTACTTTTTTATTTTAGAGAGAAATTCGTCACCTTAAGGATTTGATTCCTGTTTTTTTAAGTCCAAGTATTTGTTTAAAAATGTCATCTGAACAGGAATGTGTGGGCGGAGCCACGCTAGCTCTCACCCCTGCTTCCAGTCGTTTTAACGAATGGAGGCGCGTGATTGGCTGATTGGCTCACCTGTCGTAGTCCTGGCAGATCTCCCCCACGGCCACCAGGGCCTTCAGGTACTCGTTGGGCTGGTACGGGTGGATGTAGTGCAGCGAGCAGCTGTTCCCAGGATCCCCGTTAGACGCCGTGAAGTCGATGGCGACCTGGAGACACCACAACCAATCAGAGGCCAGCGTCAGCTCTTCAGTAGACTAAAGTGGTAGTGTTGGTTCTGCTGCCCCCTGTGGACTAAAGTGGTAGTGTTGGTTCTGCTGCCCCCTGTGGACTAAAGTGATAGTGTTGGTTCTGCTGCCCCCTGTGGACTAAAGTGGTAGTGTTGGTTCTGCTGCCCCCTGTGGACTAAAGTGGTAGTGTTGGTTCTGCTGCCCCCTGTGGACTAAAGTGGTAGTGTTGGTTCTGGCGCCCCCTGTGGAGCTCTGGGGTCTGACTGGTTGAACTGGTCTCATCCCAGTGAGACACTGAGGCTGCTGCACTTGTCACCATGGTTACTGTTTCCATAGCGACATCAGAAAGTACTCCTGAGTGTACGGGAGGAGTCTCTTATTTATTTATTTAGTCGTCTTCTTCTTCTCTCAACAGGGACATGACCTCTGGGAGTGTGTGTGTGTGTGTGTGTGTGTGTGTGTGTGTGTGTGTGTGTGTGTGGTGTGTGTGTGCTCACTGTGAACTGGATCTGACAGCCCCCCATGATGTAATCCAGGAAGGAGTGCATCTTGATGATCTGCAGACACAACATTAGATGTTTTATTTCAATCAGCTGTTGGTTGGACCAGCTGACTGGAATCGTCCAATCAGATCGCTGCAGGCGTGACCAGCAGCTTCATAACCCAGAGCTTCTTCCACTTAAAGGGCCACGCACGCTGAACCCTGGAGCAGCTTCAGGGGGTCACATGTTCCTGTCTTCCTCTGCCATGACCATGGAGACCTGGCTCCTCCTGGCTCCTCCTGGCTCCTCCTGGTCCCTCCTGGTCCCTCCTGGCTCCTCCTGGCTCCTCCTGACTCCTCCTGACTCCTCCTGACTCCTCCTGACTCCTCCTGGCTCCTCCTGGCTCCTCCTGGCTCCTCCTGGTCCTCCTAGCTCCTCCTGGCTCCTCCTGGCTCCTCCTGGTCCTGAGGAGCACTGAAGTCCTCTCTGAATTCTTTGATGGGTCTGCGGTTTGTTTTCTCCTCATTAGCGCCTCCACAAGTCTGGAGGGTTGAAGTGGATCTATTCCTGACTGAACACCTGTTAACGCCTTTGTCTCCTTCTCTTCTTTCCTCCTTTCCTCCTTTTCTCCCTCGAGTGCTAATGAGCCGCCGCTTGTTTCTTCGTCCTCAAGTGGAGACCCGAGTGTCATCGAGGCTAAAAGTTATCCGGAGGATTCCCCAACGTGAGGCTGCTCGTCTATTATATATACATACATATATATGGTATAACAAGCTATTATATATATTACAATTATTATATACATCACAATAATATATATATATATATATACATAAAACTAATATATCATATACTATATATATTTATGACACAATAAGTATGGGGATGATGTGGTCAGATCACATGACGTCAGTAGGCCAATCAGAAGCCTCTCACCTTGCACTGGTTCAGAATGACGATGCCAGAGTTCTTGTAGTTCTTCTTCTTCTCTCTGTATTTGGGGTTGAGGCACGGCCACTGCACCTGAGGAGCAGAGTGTTGGGCTGGAGTCACGTTAAGGACCAGAGGACCAGTGTGTGTGTCAGTGTGTGTGTCAGTGTGTGTGTCAGTGTGTGTGTCAGTGTGTGTGTCAGTGTGTGTGTCTCAGTGTGTGTCTCAGTGTGTGTGTCTCAGTGTGTGTGTCTCAGTGTGTGTGTCTCAGTGTGTGTGTCAGTGTGTGTGTCAGTGTGTGTGTCAGTGTGTGTGTCAGTGTGTGTGTCAGTGTGTGTGTCTCAGTGTGTGTCTCAGTGTGTGTGTCTCAGTGTGTGTCTCAGTGTGTGTGTCTCAGTGTGTGTCTCAGTGTGTGTGTCTCAGTGTGTGTCTCAGTGTGTGTCTCAGTGTGTGTGTCAGTGTGTGTGTCTGTGTGTGTGTCTCAGTGTGTGTGTCTCAGTGTGTGTGTCAGTGTGTGTGTCTCAGTGTGTGTCTCAGTGTGTGTGTCTCAGTGTGTGTCTCAGTGTGTGTGTCTCAGTGTGTGTCTCAGTGTGTGTGTCTCAGTGTGTGTCTCAGTGTGTGTGTCAGTGTGTGTGTCTGTGTGTGTGTCTCAGTGTGTGTGTCTCAGTGTGTGTGTCTCAGTGTGTGTCTCAGTGTGTGTGTCAGTGTGTGTGTCAGTGTGTGTGTCAGTGTGTGTGTCTGTGTGTGTGTCTCAGTGTGTGTGTCTCAGTGTGTGTGTCAGTGTGTGTGTCAGTGTGTGTGTGTGTCTCAGTGTGTGTGTCAGTGTGTGTGTCAGTGTGTGTGTCTGTGTGTGTGTCTCAGTGTGTGTGTCTGTGTGTGTGTCTCAGTGTGTGTGTGTGTCTCAGTGTGTGTGTCAGTGTGTGTGTCAGTGTGTGTGTCAGTGTGTGTGTCAGTGTGTGTGTCAGTGTGTGTGTCAGTGTGTGTGTCTCAGTGTGTGTGTCAGTGTGTGTGTCAGTGTGTGTGTCTGTGTGTGTGTCTCAGTGTGTGTGTCTGTGTGTGTGTCTCAGTGTGTGTGTGTGTCTCAGTGTGTGTGTCAGTGTGTGTGTCAGTGTGTGTGTGTCAGTGTGTGTGTCAGTGTGTGTGTCTCAGTGTGTGTGTCTCAGTGTGTGTGTCAGTGTGTGTGTCAGTGTGTGTGTCAGTGTGTGTGTCAGTGTGTGTGTCTCAGTGTGTGTCTCAGTGTGTGTGTCAGTGTGTGTGTCTGTGTGTGTGTCTCAGTGTGTGTGTCAGTGTGTGTGTCAGTGTGCGTGTGTGTCTCAGTGTGTGTGTCTCAGTGTGTGTGTGTGTGTGTGTCAGTGTGTGTGTCAGTGTGTGTGTCAGTGTGTGTGTCAGTGTGTGTGTCAGTGTGTGTGTCAGTGTGTGTGTCTCAGTGTGTGTCTCAGTGTGTGTGTCAGTGTGTGTGTCTGTGTGTGTGTCTCAGTGTGTGTGTCAGTGTGTGTGTCAGTGTGTGTGTGTGTCTCAGTGTGTGTGTCTGTGTGTGTGTCTCAGTGTGTGTGTCTCAGTGTGTGTGTCAGTGTGTGTGTCAGTGTGTGTGTGTGTCTCAGTGTGTGTGTCTCAGTGTGTGTGTCAGTGTGTGTGTCAGTGTGTGTGTCAGTGTGTGTGTGTGTCTCAGTGTGTGTGTCAGTGTGTGTGTCAGTGTGTGTGTGTGTGTCAGTGTGTGTGCTGCTGTGCAGACTGTAGTCAGAGTTTTGCACATGTGACTCCAGTCGTGCCCTCTGCCCTTTAGCAATCGAAAAAAACTGTAAGAAGTGGAAGTGGAGATGAATCAATCAATCAATCAATCAATCAATCAATCAATCAATCATTCATTACAGACTGAAGGTCCAGATAGTACAAAACCTTCAAATATAATAGAATGCTTGTATCTCGTCTCCTTGCGTCTCCTACCTGCCGTCCATCGATGGCT
>CM070092.1:605000-607500 GCA_036178185.1 Liparis tanakae | reverse complement strand
ACTCAAACTGTGTCTCTGTTTTATTGGTGAGGCGACACGGATCTGAGAGGAATCAGAGCTTTTGGTTCCTCGTACACTAGTTATTATGGACGGGCTATATTTAATCTTTGTATTGCTTCATTGTATTATTTACTTGCTTTTTTTAAAACCTTTTTTCTTATCAATATAATTTTGTTTTATATTTAATTTTGTTGTCATGATTTTTTATATTTCAATAAATAGTGTATAAAGAGTTAATAAATGATTTTATAATATTTGTTTTTAATCTTCAAATCTTGAATCTTTAAATGTTACCGGTTGTTTAGTTTATTTCATCTTGCATAGTTTTATCCTTCTGTCGTTTTGTTGTCTTTAAATAGTTCATTAATTAATTTAAATAGTTTTGACTTTTATATTTTCTCCCTTGAACATCAAGAATCACATTTCATCACATCACATTTCTTGTAGTAAGGATTGGTTTGAACTAACCAGGACAATAACAATAACAATAGTTTAGACCAGGGGTCGGCAACCCACGGCTCTTTAGCGCTGCCTAGTGGCTCCCTGGAGCTTTTTCAAAGATGTTTGAAAATGGAAAAAGACGGGGAAGTGAAATATGTTTTGTTGTTTTACTATGGTTTCCGTAGGAGGACAAACGTGACACAAACATTCTTAACGTTTTCCAATGCTGTAAAAATGTGTAGAATAAATATAAAATTTCAACATTTCTGTCAAGGAAGATTAGCGTCATCGCCTGCGACGCGTTTCTGTCAGCAGGGCGGGACGCCGGGCAGGTGGCGGTTTATATACCGGCGGCTGTGTGACGGCCATGGACCCAAAGGGGAAAGAGAAAAATAACTGAGAACAGAGGATTCAACGTTTTTATCTGGTTGATAATCTAACTATCGCGGCATGTAACGGTGAACTGGATTAGGAACCGGGATTTCTTTGCGTCTTTGCGCATGCGCACGCAAGCGCAACGAGTATCGTCACGAGTCGCAGGGCTCTCAAGTGTCACGCATGTCGGTCTTAACTCACGCACTCCCGCCACTCATCGTATTTCTTCGCGCTGAAAACAACTCTCGGCTATTTCATGTTTGAATGTGCCGCAGCGACAACATGAGCCGCCTCACGGTGGAGAAATCAAGCGCTCCCTGGAGGTCCGCTGTGAGGTGACCGTTATCAGCCAATCCAAAAAAAGAAAGGGGCTACACAACAACCAATGAGAAAAAAACTATCTGTTGTATCTGGGTAACATTTAATCCAGCAACCAATGAACCAATCTCTTCAAAACTTGAGCCCTGGAGTTGTAATGAAAACAGCGCCCCCTGCCTTATCGGAGGTGACATGTTTAAACTGGAGGAGGCATCGCACAACAGAGTAGTCACGTGGTGCGTTATTCTACAGGATGCACCGCAGGAAAAATAAACATTTAACCATGAAGGCTCATTATGTATTTGTAGCCAACTTAGTCAACTTAGTTGATAGTAGGCTGATATAGACACATACAGCATGTGTTGTCTTCATTATAAGGCTTATATAAGGCTTTGAATTGTTTGCGGCTCCAGACATATTTGTTTTTTGTTTTTTAGGTCCAATATGGCTCTTTCAACATTTTGGGTTGCCGACCCCTGGTTTAGACCTTCGCTTGCTAAACGAACTGCTGCCTCCATGTTGTGAACGTCTGACAGAACGGAGTTTATGGAGGACTGAGGCGGAGAAAACAGTGAACTATAAACACACACACACACACACTCATTGGCGTCCAGGCTGAATATTGATTGTGACCTTTATGCTTTACAAATAAAACGCTGACTGAATCATTTTGTCTCTCAGGATCAATAAATACATATATATATATATATATATATATATATATATATATATATATATATATATATATATATATATATATTATATCATATATATAAATATATATTATATATAAACATTATATTATATATATAAATATATGAATTAATAATATTATTTACACAAATATATATTATATACATATAAATATATATATTATAATGTATTATATATATTTTCATTAAAATATTTGCCAGCAAAAACCATTAACACAACATATAAGATTACTAACTACACACTGAAACTACACACTCCAATATACACACTAAAATATTGAAATTATCATCAAATATGTATTTTATATATTATATACATATATATATAATAATATATGTATATATATATATATATATATATATATATATATATATATATATATTATCATAATAATACTTTGACCACATGAAATATCAGATAAGTCATGAAACATGAAACGTCTCCTCACTGAAGCATCAATCATTGATTATTGATTATTAGTCATGTAAATGATAACGCACCACGCACAGTGACAACCTGAACACGTTGAAATCATCAGGAAATATATTCCATACATAATGTTTATACTTTACCTTCAGAAGAGGAAGAGGAAGAAGAGGAAGAAGATGAAGAAGAAGCTCCGGAGACAGAAAAGCTTCAGAAAGTTTCCAGT
>CM070092.1:585000-600000 GCA_036178185.1 Liparis tanakae | reverse complement strand
GTCTCGCTCTCGGGCGTCTCGTCTCTCGGGCGTCTCTTCTCTCGGGCGTCTCTCTGGGCGTCTCTCTGGGCGTCTTGTCTCTCGTCTCTCTGGGCGTCTCGTCTCTCTGGGCGTCTCGTCTCTCGTCTCTCGGGCGTCTCGTCTGTCCTCGCGCGTCTCGGGCGTCTCGTCTCTCCGGCGTCTCGTCTCTCGGGCCTCTCGTCTCTCGTCTCTCGGGCGTCTCCTCGTCTCGGGCGTCTCGTCTGTCGTCTCTCGGGCGTCTCGTCTCTCGTCTCGGGCGTCTCGTCTCTCGGGCGTCTCGTCTCTCGTCTCTCGGGCGTCTCGTCTCTCGGGCGTCTCGTCTCTCGGGCGTCTCGTCTCTCGGGCGTCTCGTCTCTCGTCTCTCGGGCGTCTCGTCTCTCGGGCGTCTCGCGTCTCGTCTCTCGGGCGTCTCGTCTCTCGGGCGTCTCGTCTCTCGTCTCTCGGGCGTCTCGTCTCTCGGGCGTCTCGTCTCTCGTCTCGGGCGTCTCGTCTCTCGGGCGTCTCGTCTCTCGGGCGTCTCGTCTCTCAGGCAGTGGACTAGTGAAGACGCGTCACGGTCCGGTTCAGGAGGACGTTCATACAGCTGAAGAGGGAGCGATAAGCCACGCCCCCGACGCCACGTCTGGGCTGAACGCCCTGTTTCCGACGCTGCGCCCCCACAGGCCGGAAACGGCATTACGTTAATATGACGTGACTTTTATATATTACTATATGGGATCTTTAACTTCAGTATTAATACTATGTGTGTTGATATACTCTGAAGTCAAATTCCTGTATTCAAAATCAACAAAGTATTGATCAAACCTACTGAAAGTATCAAATGTAAAAGTATATATTATAACGATGTGTTTATCACTTTAAAGTAACGCTTGTTTAAATAACAATTAGAAAGTCATAAAACGGGATTCTCATTGAAAGTACATCAGACTTGGTACTTATATTCAGGAGGATGTAAATAACTCTTTAAAAGCGAAATAAATGTAGCCCCAGATTATTTAAAGGTTTGTTTCAGTTGAAGCGACACTATGTAACTTTCCCCTGTAGCGCCCCCTTCAGGTATTTAACGTCTGGTCTGCGGGCTGCCGCTGATCAACACCCGCTGATCAACACCCGCTGATCAACACCCGCTGATCAACACCCGCTGATCAGCCACCGGTGATCAACACCCGCTGATCAACACCCGCTGATCAGCCACCGCTGATCAACACCCGCTGATCAACACCCGCTGATCAACACCCGCTGATCAACACCCGGTGATCAGCCACCACTGATCAACACCCGGTGATCAACACCCGGTGATCAGCCACCGGTGATCAACACCCGGTGATCAGCCACCACTGATCAACACCCGCTGATCAGCCACCGGTGATCAACACCCGCTGATCAACACCCGCTCATCAGCCACCGCTGATCAACACCCGCTGATCAACACCCGCTGATCAACACCCGGTGATCAGCCCCCGGTGATCAACACCCGGTGATCAGCCACCGGTGATCAACACCCGGTGATCAACACCCGGTGATCAGCCACCGCTGATCAACACCCGCTGATCAACACCCGCTGATCAACACCCGCTGATCAGCCACCGCTGATCAACACCCGCTGATCAACACCCGCTCATCAGCCACCGCTGATCAACACCCGCTGATCAACACCCGCTGATCAGGCACCGGTGATCAACACCCACTGATCAACACCCGCTGATCAACACCCGCTGATCAGCCACCGCTGATCAACACCCGCTGATCAACACCCGGTGATCAGACACCACTGATCAACACCCGCTGATCAACACCCGGTGATCAACACCCGCTGATCAACACCCGGTGTTCTCCACACAGCATGTCTCTCCTCTCTACGTCGCGTAGCGGAGACGATGAAGAGTCCCTGAGAGGAGGACTGGCCTGTGAGACAGCAAGTAGAACTACTTCCACCGGAAGTACTGGGTCGGTCCCAACATCTTACATTCAGCAGTATTCAGGAGGAGGAGGAGGAGGAGGAGGAGGAGGAGGAGGAGGAGGAGGAGGAGGAGGAGGAGGAGGAGGAGGAGGAGGAGGCGGCATCAACATATTAAAAGTCTTTGTAGCGGCACCATTAGTTTCAAGCTGTTATTTTAAGGTGGAGAAGTGACATAGTGGGGCTTTAAATTTGTCTCGTGCTTTAGAAGTATAAATAAAGTGTAAACGAGTATTTTTAAAATCTCATTTCAATATTGATTCTTTATTACTAAATACTTTATTAAATGATGTATGTATTTTTATTGTGTTTTCTATTTAGTTTAACTCGTTGTTCTGTCTGTTTAGTCTTAATGATGTCTGCAGTCTCTTTGCTAACAGGTTGTCCTCCTCCTCCTCCTCAGGACTTTGGGTACAGCTCCGTCATCTTCGTCTTGTTCCTCACGTCCTCCTTCATCTTCGTCTCCAACAACGGAGGCTCGGCTCTAGAGAAGAGTGCTGTGGTGAGGACGCTGTCCCTTCCTCCCTCCCCTCTCACCTCCTCCTCCTCCCCTCCTACCTCCTCCTCCTCCTCCTCCTCCTCCCCTCTCACTTCCTACCTCCTCCTCCCTCCCCTCTCACGTCTTACCTCCTCCTCCCTCCCACGTCCTACCTCCTCCTCCCTCCCCTCTCACCTCCTCCTCCCTCCCCTCTCACCTCCTCCTCCCTCCCCTATCACGTCCTACCTCCTCTCACGTACGTCCTACCGCACACACACACCTGCTAGCAGACAGTCACGTTCGTAGCTAGCGCTAGCTACGAGCTAGCTTAAACATGGTTATGATGGCTAATGTATTATTTCTAGGCCTACTCTTATGAATGCAAGACTTGTAATCAACGTCCGAGTTCAGGCTCTTTCATTCATCGGCTTCACGCGGTCACAGGCCACGCCTCCGCTGTCAAAGTCAGATGAGGCCCGGAAGCTGCCGACAGGGCGGAGTCACAGTTCACAAGAGTTGTTTTCAGACCGGTGGTACTGGAGCCGGTGGTACTGGAGCCGGTGGTACCGGTGCCCAGCCCTCGTCCTAATGGCGCCCTTGTCTCTTCTCAGGCGTTCGGCTTCCTGGCGTCCTCTGCGTTCCTCGTGGACGTCGTCTTGTTCTGGAAGTCGAGCGGGTTTCCGTTCCTGAAGGACGGGAAGCCGACGCCCAGTAACGGCGGCGTGGCGGCGGACGGAGCGCCGGAGACGATGATACTCAACGCGCCGGAATAAACCCGAACGTCGGATTGTTTCACTGGTCCTTTAAGACGTCGGCAGGAGGCGGAGCTCCAGCGACCCCGGCAGCCATCTTTAGAGTTCTTTTTTAATTTGTTTCTTTTTCCCCGCTCTGGGCCCGAGACCATCGACATAATCAATCCACCAATCACAGAGCAGCTGTTCTTAAAGGAACAGGACGCGGTTCTTCAAGGACACTGGAACCACGAAGGAGTTGATCGATCCCTGGATGTTTTATTGAGTCATGAAACAGACGCGTCTTTCAATGATTTTATTCACTCAGTAAAGCCGTTAGAAAACACCAATAAATCACTGACTGTCGTATTTACGGTGGTTCCCTTCGGGCCCTGAACGCCTCGTGGAAGTTTGGATATGAAGGAACTCCACAAAGTGTCTTTATAATGATTTGAACATTTAGAGGGAATGAGTCTGTTTTCTTTATTAAATCTGAGATGTTTTATATATTTGATATTGTCTAAGGTTTTAATTGTTTTTATTGAATGTTGTGAATAAAGACGTTTGACTACATTCTAAATGTAAATTATGAAGAAATCATCTCGTCCGTTTAAGCTTTTTAAATGTCGGTGATGAAACGTTAATGGAGAAAAAGAGTCATTGACCCTCTGCTAAGCCCTGACCCCACTACTAATCCTGCAACACACACACACACACTTAAAAGAAACTAAATCACACATTTTTAAATTCATTAATTGCGATTAAACGTTTTTTGTTGTTGTAAAGACACGTACACACACACAGCTGTGTTCTGGAGAGAGGAGAGAGGAGCTCAGTGTGTCCTAAGCCTCATTAAGGAGACGTTTATTCTTCTCAGGGAACCCTCTGGTCAAACAGACGGGTCTGGATCAGGAGCTGGGGACCGGGTCCCGGGGAGAGTCTGGTCTGTGTATGACGACGGCTTCGAGAGGCGAGGAGGCGGAGCCAGAGGAGGAGTCACTGTCCTCTGACCCAGGTCGGTTCTGGTACGTCATGTCTGCTTCACTGACAGCAGGCAGCGTGGGAAAAAACAGACGGTTAGAGGGGCTTCAGGGCCCGATCAGTCTTCGTCCTACCTGAGCTCCGAGTCAGAGTCCAGGCTGACGTCACTTCCTGCTCCGCAGCTGCAGGTCTCTGAGTCCGGATGCTTGTGGTCTGAGGACAGAGGATAGAGGACAGAGGACTAGAGGACAGAGGATAGAGGATAGAAGACAGAGGATAGAGGACTAGAGGACAGAGGACAGAGGACATGCTCTTGAGAGGCGCGTGTGTGATCGGCCTCAGCGTACCTGGACACGGGGCGTCCTCACAGGACAGACAGCAGCCTCCAGGTAACCTGAGACACGAGGGACACGTCTTCATCGTGAAGACCATCAACAGCAGAAGAGAAAACACACACACACACACACACACACACACACACACACACAGCTAACCAAAGGCACTAGCTAACGTTAGTAGCTAACGTTAGCTATAATGTTACTAGCTAACGTTATAGCTCTTAGTTGTTTAAAAATATAACTTGATCAGAGACAAGAGAAACATGGTCACATGTTCTACTGGTCACGTGTTCTACTGGTCACGTGTTCTACTGATCACGTGTTCTACTGGTTGTGTTCTACTGGTCACATGTTCTACTGGTCACGTGTTCTACTGATCACGTGTTCTACTGGTCACGTGTTCTACTGGTCACGTGTTCTACTGGTCACATGTTCTACTGGTCACGTGTTCTACTGGTCACGTGTTCTACTGGTCACGTGTTCTACTGGTCACATGTTCTACTGGTCACATGTTCTACTGGTCACGTGTTCTACTGGTCACGTGTTCTACTGGTCACGTGTTCTACTGGTCACATGTTCTACTGGTCACACGTTGTTTTTACCTCAGCAGGAGAGTCTGAAGGCATCTCTCTCTTCCTCCCCCTCTTCCTCTTCCTCCTGCTCCTCCTCCTGCTGCTCCTGCTCCTCCTCCTGCTCCTCCTCCTCCAGACCTCCTCAGGGCTCTCCCCATTGCTGTTCTTTGATCCAGGATCTTCTGCCGAAGGAACTGGATCCTCTCCTTAAAGTACACCAAGTACACAAGAAGTACACAAGAAGTACATCAATTACATAGTACATAGTGTGTATGTCTGTGTCTCTGTGTGTGTCTCTGTGTGTGTGTCTCTGTGTGTGTGTGTGTGTGTGTGTGTGTGTGTGTGTGTGTGTACCTCCTCTCTCTCGGGGTGGTAGGCAGCACAGATGAGTCGTCTGCAGCGCTGCATGAATCCTCCAGCCAGAGAGACGAGCAGAGCCAGGCCCAACAGGAACCCTGCAGAACCACAGAACCATCAGAAGAACCACAGAAGAACCACAGAACCAGTAGAACCATCAGAAGAACCACCAGAACCAGAAGAACCACCAGAACCATCAGAAGAACCACCGAACCAGTAGCCCAGCCGCTCACCCAGGGTGAAGGCGTGGCGGGGGTCGGGCGGCGCCGGCGGCACCAGGCAGCGCCGGCTGAGCGCCGTGACGTTCCCGCGCTGCAGCGCGCTGAAGGACGCCGCCACGTCCCTGAAGATGTCGGCGCCGTAACCCGAGCCGTTCACCTGCACCGCCACGGTGACGGGGGCTGTGGGAGGGGGGGTTACCGTGGTTACCGGCTCAGCCTCGTGTATCGGGGGGGGGGGGGTCTCACCTCGGGCCACCACGTCCCCCTTCACCTGGTGGTGCACCTGGTCCAGCATCCAGAACACCAGGAAGTCCAGCGCCACCAGCAGGCCGCCCAGCACCAGGTGTTTGAGGACCGAGGCCACGCCCCTCCACACCACACGCCGCTCACCTGACGTCAGCTGACACGACACTGTAGGACACGTGATGACATCATCAGAGAGAACACACACACACACACACACACTCGCACTCACATGGTGTGATGTAGGTCTTGGCCTCCCTGCGTGTGATTGGCAGGACTGAAGCCCCGCCCCCTGAGGTCACCTGTTGGTTGAGCTCTTTGAACCGAGCGCTGATGTAGACGTTATCAAAGTCGAGCTCATTGAGATACCTGTACCTGTACCTCACTGCCCTGTAACACACACACACACACACACACACACACACACACACACACACACACACACACACACGCACACACAGATACAGTGAAGCGTGTCGGGGTGAAGCGTGTCGGGGTGAAGCGTGTCGGGGTGAAGCGTGTCGGGGTGAAGCGTGTCGGGGTGAAGCGTGTCGGGGTGAAGCGTGTCGGGGTGAAGCGTGTCGAAGGTGAAGCGTGACCTCAGGAAGGCCCAGGCCAGCAGCGCCAGGCCGCCGTACGCCAGCGGCGCCCTCAGCCTGCGGACGGCGTGCAGCTCTGACGACACTTCCTCCAGGAGCTGCTGCGCCGTCTGCTGCAGAGAGCGGCTGCTGTTGGCCTCCAGGTCAAAGGTCAACGTAGCCGACAGGTTGAAGTCAAACTCCCGCTTCATTCGGTCAAACGCGGCGACGGCGGCTAGAGGAGAAGGAAGAGGCAAGAGGAAGAGGCAAGAGGAAGAGGCAGGAGGAAGAGGCAGGAGGAAGAGGCAGGAGGAAGCAGGCCGGTCGAGGTGGAAACGTGCGAAGCGGAGAACTCACGAGCCGCCAGGCGCCGCTTCAGGTGTCGGGCGATGAAGGCGGGGACGGAGCAGAAGAGCTCGCCGGCTGAAACACACGCACTCCTCAGGCTTTAGGACAGGGACAGGAAGTGGACACACAGGAACAGGAAGTGGACACATAGGGACTGAAAAAAGAAGTGGACACACAGGGACAACAGGAAGTGGACACACATGAACAGGAAGTGGACACACAGGGACAGGAACAGGAAGTGGACGCAAAGGGACAAGAACAGGAAGTGGACGCAAAGGGATTGAAACAGGAAGTGGATGCACAGGGACTGAAACAGGAAGTGGACGCACAGGGACTGAAACAGGAAGTGGACGCACAGGAATAGGAAGTGGACACACAGGGACTGAAACAGGAAGTGGACGCACCGCGGGCGATGCTGCAGAGCGGCAGGAAGCCGTCCACGATGTCACACAGGAAGTCGAACTCCCCGAGCAGGTCGGAGCAGTCGGCTCGCGCCTCGGCAAACAGCGCCCGGCACTTCCTGTACGGGGAGCCCAGCGTGGCGTTGCACATGTCGCCGATGTCCACCAGGAAGTGGAGCACGTTCCTCAGCGTGCGAGCTGCAGAGGTCAGAGGTCATAACAGGACTTATGTATCTCTCTCCATGGGTACATTCACATGAAGACTTGAAGGTCAGAGGTCAGAGGTCACGACGCTCACCGACGTGGCGCACGCTGTCCGTCAGGGCGCCGATGAAGCGCTGCACGCGGCCCGCCGCGGCGTGGGCGTTGCTGCTGATCTCTCTGATGCTGCTGAGCGCCGCTGCAGCGATGGAGGAAACAGACTAATAACTCATAATAATAATCCCAATCTTTATTAGTAGCTGGAGGTGGGCGTGTCTCACATAAAAGGGGCGTGGCTGCCCTTTGCATCAGCTCCTGCGTCTGATTGGCCGCTAGCTCGGCGCTGCACATCAAGCTGGCGGCGGCCCGCTCCGTGTTCTCCAGCGTGTTGTCCAGAGGACCGGCGAGCAGCACGGACATGAACAGGAAGAGCAGGAAGTGCTTCCCCTTGGCTGGAACACACAGAGGGCTGTGATAGGCCGGACAGGGACACGCCCACATTACAGGTGACCGGCGGGCCGACCTGAGCACAGCGTCGGCAGCAGCACGGACACGTCGGCTCGGACGCCGGCCGACAGCCCCATGCCGAACGCCGCCGGCACGGCCACGGCCAGCGTGGTGCAGGCGCACGACCACGGAGGCTGATTCTGCAGGAAGAGGGCGACGCCCCCGAAGACGGACGCCAGCAGCAGCCCGGAGACGAAGGCCAACAGGCTGCTGCCCGCCTCCACCAGGTGACCTCTGACCTTCCTCCACCTCCTCCTGCCAAGCTCAGAGCGCCCTGAAGACCTGAGGAGGACTTCATCATCATCATCATCATCATCATCATCATCATCATCACCACCATCATCACCACCATCATCATCACTTTCATCACAATCACCATCATCATCACCATCTTCATCACCTTCATCACAATCATCACCATCATCATCATCACAATCACCATCATCATCACCATCATCACAATCACCATCATCATCATCATCATCACCACCATCATCATCATCATCACCATCACCATCATCACAATCACCATCATCACAATCACCATCATCATCATCACTATCATCACAATCACCATCATCACAATCACCATCATCACAATCACCATCATCATCATCACCATCATCACCATCATCATCATCATCACCATCATCACAATCACCATCATCACAATCACCATCATCATCATCACCATCATCACAATCACCATCATCACAATCACCATCATCACAATCACCATCATCATCATCACCATCATCACAATCACCATCATCATCATCACCATCATCACAATCACCATCATCACAATCACCATCATCACAATCACCATCATCATCATCACCATCATCACCATCATCATCACCATCACCATCATCACAATCACCATCATCACAATCACCATCATCATCATCACCATCATCACAATCACCATCATCACAATCACCATCATCATCATCATCATCCTCATCACCATCATCACCATCATCTTCATCACCACCATCATCATCATCATCACCATCATCACCATCATCATCATCATCACCATCACCATCATCACAATCACCATCATCACAATCACCATCATCATCATCACCATCATCACAATCACCATCATCATCATCACCATCATCATCATCACCATCATCACCATCATCATCACCATCATCACCATCACCACCATCACCTTCATCACAATCATCATCATCATCACCATCACCATCATCACCATAGCTGTTAGCTCCTGCTAGCTAACAGCTATACCGTGTAAACTCACCTCTTCAGGACTCCTCTGATGGTCTTCCTGACTCCGCCCCTTTTCACCTGGACTATGACATCACTTGTCATCTGGTTAACCTTTCCTGTAGCCCCTCTTCAGCTAGGAATAGTGTCTCCTGGAAGCTCCAATTGACCAACTGACTATCTAACTGACAGACTAGCTAACCGACCAACCGACCAGCTAACTGACCAACTAGCTAACCTACCAACTGATTAGCTACCCAACTGACAGACTCCCCCGATAGCAGCAGCGGCAGCTGGACTCTGATGGCTCCTCACAGCAGTGAGTTCAGTTATTGTTGTTGTTCACTGAGGGGGAAGCTAAGTCGTAGCTAACGCTAGCTAGCAATTTAAATAAAGATAATGAAAAATAAGCAGCTACCTCGTGGCTAACTAGCAGCTACCTCGTGGCTAACTAGCAGCTCTGTGTCCTCCAGCTCTGGAGAGGCTCAGTTTGGGCCACCTGCCTCCGGCCGGCCATCGTTTCCTCTTCGGCCAATCAGAAGGCGTCCTGCTGCCTCACCTCCTCAGGGCGCTGTTTGGAGCAGTCAGCGGTACAGGTGAGGAGGAGGAGCCAACGAGAGCAGTCTTTTACTCCTTTCTTGTTCTCTGAACTCGTGATGCCAGCGATGGTGTTGTTAACGCGTGCTTCCTGTCCTCAGCTCTGTTCCTAGGAGTCTCTCACAGCCTCCCGCTGACCTTTGACCTCAAGCTGTTGGCAGCAGCATGCTTTATCGGTGAGGAGAGCGAACACCTGTCATCAGGAATAACTAAACACCTGTGGGCTCCCCTCACCTGTGGGCTCTTCTCACCTGTGGGCTCTTCTCACCTGTGGGCAGCTCTTTGTGCTGTGGGCGGAGCTTTGTCCTCCTCCTGCAGGTGTGTGGTCCTCCTGATGTTTCCCAGCATGCTTGGCTCCCGCGGCCGAGCATACCTGATGCTGTTCATCCTGTCGGTGCTCTACAGAGGTACACACACACAATAATTATCACATAAATAAAAGTATGTATATTAAATTGCTTTTGATAAACAGAATTGTGCTAATTTAATAATCCTCCAAGAAGTCGTTAAATAATAATGAAATCAAACATTAACTTTAACAAAAAAATGGTTTTGACTATACGTATTTATATTGTAATATAATGAGACGGATACAGATTAACTAAATCTTGATTAATTCAGAATAATAAAGTTTATTTTTAAAAAAAAAGTTATAAAAATAAGTTATATTTTAATAAATAATCACCAAAATGTAATAACACCATAATTTAAAGCCATTACTACATATTTATCCAATATATTACTATATTATTTTTTATTATTTTAATGTGTTTTCTGTCATATTTATATAAATGAGTTGCATGAATATATATCACGTCATGTGTAACAGCTTTATTTACGTTGCATTGTGTGTGATGTAATATCTAAATATATACATATATTAAATATGTATTTATATTATATATTGATGAATGCCCCCCCCCCTCAGGGCCCGTCTCCAACATCCAGCGGAACGTGGAGACGGCGGCGCTGAGTCTGAGCTGCAACCTGGACCTGCAGGTCCGCCACAGCCGGCTGCTGTGGCGGGAGGCGGCGAAGCCCTTCGTCCTCATCACGCAGCAGCTGGTGGTGGGCGCCAACCGCTAGCTCACGCCGCTAACCGCTAGCTCACGCCGCTAACCGCTAGCTCACGCCGCTAACCGCTAGCTCACGCCGCTAACCGCTAGCTCACGCCGCTAACCGCTAGCTCACGCCGCTAACCGCTAGCTCACGCCGCTAGCTCACGCTTCCAACCGCTAGCTCACGCTGCCAGCCGCTAGCTCACGCTGCCAACCGCTAGCTCACGCTTCCAACCGCTAGCTCACGCTGCCAACCGCTAGCTCACGCTGCCAACCGCTAGCTAACGCTGCCAACCGCTAGCTCACGCTGCCAAACGCTAGCTCACGCTGCCAACCGCTAGCTCACGCTGCCAACCGCTAGCTCACGCTGCCAACCGCTAGCTCACGCTGCCAACCGCTAGCTCACGCTGCCAGCCGCTAGCTCACGCTGCCAAACGCTAGCTCACGCTGCCAAACGTTAGCTCACGCTGCCAACCGCTAGCTCACGCTGCTAACGTGAAGTAATGTTGTCTAACCGCAGCGTGTTAGCATGCTGACAGCTAATTAGAAGCCATTAGCTGTGGACCTCTTTGTTCATGAAGTGTTTCACACAGCATTCATTGTTTCTGTTCGTGTCTGTATCCGCGTTTAGATGTTGTACTTGTTTACATTCAGCACATCAGTTTTCACTAGCGGGCGTCGGCGCCCCTTAGCCAATCAGATTGCTCCCCGCAGTCACGTGCCCTCTGCCCCTCAGGACGGGGAGGCGGCCTTCCAGGCGGAGGCGGCGAACAGCAGCAGCGGCTTCCAGAGCCTCCGGGACGAGCTGCTCCTCCAGGCCGGCTACCAGCGGCTCGGCCCGCGGGCCGGCGGCAGCACACAGGACCGCTTCACCGCCAAGACCATCATGCAGTGCGACAGTGAGGGGGCGGGGCGGGGGGCGGGGCGGACGCAATCATGAGAACACAGCATCCGGTGTGTGTGTGTGTGTTACCCAGGTGTGGTGGGGGAGGGCATGCGGCGCTGTGCTGATTGGTTCAGCCAGAAGTGGGCGGAGTGTATGAAGGCGATCGCTGTCCCCGTCATCAACCACATCCTGTGCGTCTCCATGAAGTTCCACTTCCTGTGTGACATCATGAGAGGTGGGGGTCACATGGGCCACGTAGACACCAGAGGGACGACACACAGTATAACCCCCCCCCCCCCCCAGTGATGACCCCGTGGTGCAGGGAGCAGATCCCCGTGGAGGGGAACTTCGGCCAGCTGTTCGACCGCCTGAACCTCTCAGTGGACCTCCTGTCCCGAGAGTTCAGCACCTCCCTCGTCCTGCAGGTTCTCCTCCAGCACCTCCTCCTGTCCCCCAGGTGAGCCCCTTGTGTCCTGACCCGTGTGACCTCTGACCTTCTGCAGGAGGAGCAGCAGCAGTCGGTGCTGGGTGGAGCGGTGCTGGAGGAGGAGTTCACTCAGGCGGTCCGAGCCTCCTTCCTGAAGCTCACGGCCGCCATGGAGGAGGTGCTGCGCCTCCTGCAGCTCCTCCTCTCCTTCAGCTTCATCACCATCTTCACTCAGTAAGACCTGCGACACACACCTCCTCTTGTGTGGGAGTCACAGCCTAACATGACCTCCTGCTCCTCCTCCTCCTCCTCCTCCTCCTCCTCCTCCTCCTCCTCCTCCTCCTCCTCAGAGGGTTCAGGTACCTCCTCCAGTACAGGAGGGACATTCTATTCGACAACCTCTACATCACCACCTACTTCAGACAGATCGATGCCCGCAGGAGGAGAGCGGTAACTTCATCTTCATCTTCATCTTCATCTTCATCATCATCAGGACCATGTGTCATAGCCTTGGTGTCCTCTGCGGTGCGTTCAGGGGCAGCGCTTTATTCTACCTCTCAGACAGTCAGAGAAGAAGAACTTGATCGACCCGTGGAGCCTGAAGGTCCACGAGGAGGAGAGAGGAGGCCTGGTGGGTGGGATCCAGAGACATGTGTATGTGTGTGTATATATATATATATATATATATATATATATATATATATATATATATATATATATATATATATATATATACATGTGTGTGGTGAGTATATATACATGTGTGTGTGTGTGTGTGTGTATATACATGTGTGTGCGTGTGTGTGTGTGTGTGTGTATATACATGTGTGTGCGTGTGTGTGTGTGTGTGTGTGTATATACATGTGTGTCTCTATCTCTGTCCTGTACCTCCTCCTCAGAGCTCAGGTGTTCTGCAGCTGCTCGGCGTCTCTCTGCTCTCGCTGCTCCTCGTCTTTGTGGACGTCTCTCTGGTCCACGTCCTGGACATCGTCAACAGACACACCTTCACCCAGTTCAACCTGACCAGTAACACACACACACCTTCACCCAGTTCAACCTGACCAGTAACACACACACACCTTCACCCAGTTCAACCTGACCAGTAACACACACACACCTTCACCCAGTTCAACCTGACCAGTAACACACACACACCTTCACCCAGTTCAACCTGACCAGTAACACACACACACCTTCACCCAGTTCAACCTGACCAGTAACACACACACACCTTCACCCAGTTCAACCTGACCAGTAACACACACACACACCTTCACCCAGTTCAACCTGACCAGTAACACACACACACACACCCACACACACTCTGAGTCAGAGTGAAAGTCAGAGGCCTTCTGGGTAATGGAGTCCTCTCTGCAGGTAGTCACGAGGTGGACATCAGAGTGGGCGGAGCCTCCATGATGGCCCGCCTCCTGAGGAAGACGGTGTCGGCCTTCAACAGCTCGTCCATCCTCAGCGTCCAGATGGACAACAAGGGTAGGTCAAAGGTCAACTCTGAGGTCACAGAGGTGGAGAGCCAATCACAGCCTCACTCTGATTGGCAGAAAGGTCTTTGAAGTTTTGGTCTAATTATTCAAATTCTCCATCTCTGATGTAGAAAAAAAGAAACGAATAAAAGATAATTGTTATTCATTTATTTAATAAATTTCATGTATCAATTATATTTTTATTGTTATTTATTTTTAATAGAATTTGTTAAATTGTTTTTGAAATATGTATTTTGTTTAATTATTATTATCCTTATTAACATTTTGTGTGAATATTGTTATTATAATATTCTCAGGTTTCACCAGCAGAGGGCGACACTGTCTCTAAATGTTCATTGATCAAACACATTATAATACACACACTGCATCACAGCAACTACACACGGTACTTTATACTCCTACCGAGGGGATTACTGTACTCTCACTGCCCCCCCCCAGTGTGTGTGTCCCCCCCGACCCCCCTCCCCCCAGGTGTGTATGTCAGCTGTGTGTGTTGTGTCCTGTTGGTGGCGCTATGCAGCTTCTTCCAGGTGTACACCAACCGGCTCCACCGAGTCATCAGCGCCTTCTACCACCCACAGGTACACACACACAGATACACACACACACAGGTACACACTCACACAGGTACACACTCACACAGGTACACACACAGGTACACACACAGGTACACACTTAGACACACACAATAACAATAACTCTCTCCCTCTCTCTATCCCTCCCTCTCGCTTTCCCCTCCCTCCCTCTCTCTCTCTCTTCCACCCTCTCCCTCTCCTCTCTCTCTCTCTCTCTCTCTCTCTCTCTCTCTCCCCCTTCTCTCTCCCTCCCTCTCTCAGAGGGAGAAGAGGCGGGTCTTGTTCCTCTACCACCTGCAGGTCCAAAGACGTGCATTGTCCTGGGACAGTAAACGCACCACGAGGACCAGAACGGTGATGAAGACCTGAACCCGGGTCCTCCAGGTCCAGGTGGGCGTGGTCTGACCGTGTGGGTCCTGTCCTGCAGGTGTGCCAGAGGCTCTGCAGGTGTCTCCATCGCCGACGGGAAGCGGCCCTCTGAGCCCGGGACAGGAAGTCCGCTCTGCAGCGCACACGCTTTGAAGAAGAAGAAGAAGAAGAAGAAGAAGAAGAATAACCTTTTAAAGTCACTTCCACAGAGTAGTTGTGTCGCACACATCATGTGTTATACACATCAGCGTATTCATGTGTGTGTGTGTGTGTGTGTTGCGTAACAAGCTAATCCTCAGCAGCAGTTATTGTAATCTGATCCGCGATTGAGTGATGTCATCAGTCCATGAATCCTCGATGACATCATTCAGAATCCAAAAACTTCATCACACCGAAAGATGTGGAAGAAA
>CM070092.1:570000-580000 GCA_036178185.1 Liparis tanakae | reverse complement strand
GCCTCCCAGTCCTCCATGTGCTCCAGAGACCGGTCTGGGGGGGTCAACGTGGTGAGACGCCTGTCTGTCTGAACGCCTGTCTGTCTGAACGCCTGTCTGTCTGAACGCCTGTCTGTCTCTCAGGACCACCTGGTCAGCGTGCTGGGCGTGGCCTCCACCGTTGCTCATGAGCTGGGTCATAACTTGGGGATGAGTCACGACACGGCCGAGCGCCGCTGCTCCTGTCAGAACGAACGGCGGCTCGGAGGATGCATCATGGAGCCTTCCACCGGGTCAGTACCAGAACCCTGAAGTCCTCTCCTGCCCGTGACCTCTGCCCGTGACCTCTGCCCGTGACCTCTGCCCCCAGCTTCCTGCCCGGCCAGCTGTTCAGCAGCTGCAGCGCGGCCGACCTGTCGGCCGGCCTGCTGCAGGGCGCCGGCATGTGTCTGTTCAACGTGCCGCAGCCGGACCTCCTGCTGGGGGGGCCGCGCTGCGGGAACCTGTACACGGAGACGGGGGAGCAGTGTGACTGTGGGCTGCTGGAGGTACTGCTGCCTGCCTGTCTGCCTGCCTGTCTGCCTGCCTGTCTGTCTGTCTGTCTGTCTGCTTGTCTGTCTGATCAGGGCGCAGGTTACTTCTTACTTCCTGTGTGCTGTGCTCTGATTGGTCAGGAGTGTGAGGACCTCTGCTGTAACGCCTCCACCTGTCAGCTGGTCCCTGGAGCTCAGTGTTCATCAGACGGCATCTGTTGTCATGACTGCAAGGTCACACACACACACACACACACATAGACACACACACACACATAGACACACACACACACACACATAGACACACACACACACACATAGACACACACACACACAGACACACACACACACACATAGACACACACACACACACACATAGACACACACACACACACATAGACACACACACACACATAGACACACACACACACATAGACACACACACACATAGACACACACACATAGACACACACACACACACAGACACACACACACATAGACACACACACACATAGACACACACACACACAGACACACACACACACACACATAGACACACACACACACAGACACACACACACACAGACACATAGACACACACACACACACACACACACACACACACATACACACACACACACACACATAGACACACACACACACACACACATAGACACACACACACACACACACACACACACACACACACACACACACACACACATAGACACACACACACACATAGACACACACACACACACATAGACACACACACACACACACATAGACACACACACACACACACACACACACACACACACACACACACACACACATAGACACACACACACACACACACACACACACACATAGACACACACACACACACACACATAGACACACACACACACACACACACACACACACATAGACACACACACACACACACATAGACACACACACACACATAGACACACACACACACACACATAGACACACACACACAGACACATGTACACACACACACACACATAGACACACACACAGACACATACACACACACACACACACACATAGACACACACACACATAGACACACACACACACAGACACACACACACACACACATAGACACACACACACACACACACACACACACATAGACACACACACACACACACACATAGACACACACACACACATAGACACACACACACACATAGACACACACACACACACACACATAGACACACACACACACATAGACACACACACACACACACACACATAGACACACACACACACATAGACACACACACACACACACACATAGACACACACACACACATAGACACACACACACACATAGACACACACACACATAGACACACTCACTCACTCACACACATAGACACACACACACACACACACACACACACAGACACACACACACACACACTAGACACACACACACACTGACACACACTAGCACACACCACTGACTCCTTCTGCTACCAGGGCGTCTGCGTGAGCCTGCAGGCCCAGACACACCCAGTAGACACTCACCCTCTGTCTGTCTGTCTGTCCCTCTCTGACCTGTCTGTCCCTCACTGACCTGTCTGTCCTGTCTGTCTCTGACCTGTCTGTCTCTCTGACCTGTCTGTCCCTCACTGACCTGTCTGTCTGTCCCTCACTGACCTGTCTGTCTGTCCCTCTCTGACCTGTCTGTCCCTCTCTGAGCCTGTCTGTCCCTCAGTGACCTGTCTGTGGCCCAGTAAGACCCGCCTGTCTGTCTGTCTGTCTGTCCCTCTCTGACCTGTCTGTCCCTCACTGACCTGTCTGTCCTGTCTGTCTCTGACCTGTCTGTCCCTCTCTGACCTGTCTGTCCCTCACTGACCTGTCTGTCTGTCCCTCACTGACCTGTCTGTCTGTCCCTCTCTGACCTGTCTGTCCCTCTCTGACCTGTCTGTCCCTCTCTGACCTGTCTGTCCCTCACTGACCTGTCTGTCTGTCCCTCACTGACCTGTCTGTCTGTCCCTCTCTGACCTGTCTGTCCCTCTCTGACCTGTCTGTCTGTCCCTCACTGACCTGTCTGTCTGTCCCTCACTGACCTGTCTGTCCCTCTCTGACCTGTCTGTCCCTCACTGACCTGTCTGTCTCTCCTCAGATGCCACCAGAGCTCCAGCTGTCTGCTTCTCATCGGTCAACAAACAAGGAAACAAATATGGAAACTGTGGTCAGCTGAGCAACGGCTCCTACAGCCCCTGTGGGGACTCGTGAGTACACACAGTACACACAGTACACACACAGTACACACAGAGTACACCCAGAGTACACACAGTACACCGAGTACACACAGTACACAGAGCCTCTGACCCCCCTCCCCCTCAGGGACGTCCTCTGTGGGCGTGTCCAGTGTCGGGGGGGCGGTGAGCGCCCCCTGCTGGGCGTGGAGGTGCTCACCACCACGGTGCGCCTGGACCACGGAGACCTGGTGTGCCGGGGCGCCTTCTTCCCCCCGGGGGGCGCCGCCTGGGACCCGGCCGCCGTGGCGCCGGGCACCGCCTGCGGCGCCGGCAAGGTGGGCGGAGCCCGCGGGCGGAGCCTGTGGGCGGAGCCTGAGTTATGCAACGCGGCCGCCAGGCGCCAGGAAGCTAACGACCCGTCTGTGTTTAGGCGTGTTTGAACCAGACGTGTCAGGACGCCGCCGTGTTCGGGGCGGAGGAATGTCACCGGAAGTGCAGCGGCCGCGGGGTGAGAGGCCAGCAGGGCGCTCGGTTGTATAGAAGTCTGTGTTAACGTGTTAACGCTGTGTGTGTGTGTGTGTGTGTGTGTGTGTTCCAGGTGTGTAACAGTAATCACAACTGTCACTGTGAGCTGGGTTGGGCTCCTCCTGACTGCAGGTACTCGGGTCACGGAGGCAGCGTGGACAGTGGACCGGCCCGAGCTGGAGGCAAGTCACCCTCACCTCCTCACCCTCTCATCCTCATCCTCTCACCTCCTCATCCTCACCCCCTCATCCTCATCCTCTCACCTCCTCATCCTCACCCCCTCATCCTCATCCTCTCACCTCCTCATCCTCACCCCCTCATCCTCATCCTCTCACCCCGTCATCCTCATCCTCACCTTCTCACCCCCTCATCCTCCCTCATCCTCACCCCCTCATCCTCACCTCCTCATCCTCATCCTCACCTTCTCACCCCCTCATCCTCACCTCCTCATCTTCTCACCTCCTCATCCTCACCTCCTCATCCTCACCCCCTCATCCTCACCTCCTCACCTCCTCATCCTCACCCCCTCATCCTCATCCTCACCTCCTCATCCTCACCCCCTCACCCCCTCATCCTCACCTCCTCATCCTCATCATCACCATCTCACCCCTCACCTTCTCACCCCCTCATCCTCACCTTCTCACCTCTTCATCCTCACCCCCTCATCCTCATCCTCACCTCCTCATCCTCATCACCAACTCACCCCCTCACCTTCTCACCTCCTCATCCTCACCTCCTCATCCTCACCCCCTCATCCTCACCCCCTCATCCTCACCCCCTCATCCTCAACCCCTCATCCTCATCCTCACTCCCTCATCGTCACCCCCTCATCCTCATCCTCACCCCTCACCCCTCATCCTCATCCTCACCCCTCATCCTCATCCTCACCCCCTCACCCTCATCCTCACCCCTCATCCTCATCTTCACCCCCTCACCCCCTCATCCTCATCCTCACCCCCTCACCCTCACCCCCTCATCCTCATCCTCTCACCCCCTCACCCTCATCCTCACCCCTTCACCCTCACCCCCTCATCCTCATCATCACCATCTCACCCCTTCATCCTCACCCCCTCATCCTCATCCTCACCCCCTCACCCTCACCCCCTCATCCTCATCCTCACCCCTTCACCCTCACCCCCTCATCCTCATCATCACCATCTCACCCCTTCATCCTCACCCCCTCATCCTCATCCTCACCCTCACCCCCTCATCCTCATCCTCACCCTCACCCTCTCACCTTGTCCTCTCTTCCAGGCTCCGACCCGGTCCGAGTGGCCCTGCTCGTCCTCTTCCTCTTCATCCTGCCCGTGCTGCTCCTCTTCCTCACGCTGCGCTTCCCACGCGTCCGCCAGAAGTTCTTTTGTCTGGGAACCACCGAGGGCCGTGTGCACAAGAGCCGGTGTGTGTGTGTGTGTGTGTGTGTGTGTGTGTGTGTGTGTGTGTGTGTGTAATATATTTATATCTAATATCTATTTTTATATATTTATATCTATAATATATATGTATATATATATTATTATATATATTTGTATATGTTATAATATATGTATATCTATAATATATATGTATTTATATTATTATATATATTTGTATATATTATAATATATGTATATCTATAATATATATGTATATTTATATTATAATAAACACTTAAAGGTTCAATATCAGTTTAAAAGAGTTTAATTAGTTATTCATGAACTCATGCGAGTCTGGTTTTGTTTTTTTACCCATGATGCAGTGTGACTAACTGTGAGATGCTGGGTCTGGAGTTAGACCCCCTGCACGTCTCCAGGTACTCCTGGTCCTGCTGGTCCTGGTCTGCAGGTCCTGCTGGTCCTGGTCCTGCTGGTCCTGCAGGTCCTTCTGGTCCTGCAGGTCCTGCAGGTCCTGCTGGTCCTAGTCTGCAGGTCCCTGTCGGGTCAGAGAAGTGAAGACAGACTTTAAAATACTCCGTAGCTCCTGCCAGATCAGGTGGTCTGAAGCAGCAAAGGATCATGGGAGTTCCTCCTGGTTCTCACGTGGTTCTCGTCATCTTCCCCTCGCTGACGCCTCAGATCTGATCCACCTCGGACCTTAAAGCTGTCGCGTCAGGCCCTCAGAGAGGATCCTGGGTAATGAAGTCCTCCGCTTTGTAGAGGGCAGTCGGCCATGTTGAGAGCCGTGGGAGGCAACCGAGCGCTGCAGCTTTAAGGCCGACCTCCTCCGGGTCACGGGGCGTGTGAGGAAACGTGAGTTCTGGCGCGTCGGAGCGTCCCTGAATGCGTCTTAGTGACGGTGTGTTCTCCGCCTTCAGGACGCCGGTGACGGAGCGAGAGGACGGGCGCAACGGGGAGCAGGTGCGCCCCCTGAGGTACCACCTGAGCCTCCCCCTGACTCCGCCCCCCAAGGAGGTGAATGAAGCTCCGCCTGCTCCACTAACTCCACCCTGCACATAGCTCCTCCTCCTTTTGAAGGTCTTAACTCTGACACATTACCGTAGTCGACCACAAGGAGGCGCCGACAGTCGTCTCCTGCAGCGGCCTGTTGGATTCTGGGTAACGGGTTCTGAAGGAAGTGACATCACAGCTGCTTCCTGTCGGCGCACGATACCGCTGCTTGTGTGACCTTTGACCTCTCTCTCCTGCTCTGGCGTCAGCTGTCCTTCTGCTTCCTGTTTCCTCTCCTATCAGGTTCATGACCGACCTGCTCCTCCCACTAAGCCACTCCCCCCTGACCCCGCCTTAAAAACCCCGCCGCAGGTAACCTCCCCCGCCCTGCCGCGCCGCTCAGCCTCGCCTTGTTGTCCTTGTTGTCCTTGTTGTCGTTGTTGTCCTTGTTGTCGTTGTTCTCCTTGTTGTCCTTGTTGTCGTTGTTGTTGTCCTTGTTGTCCTTGTTGTCCTTGTTGTCCTTGTTGTCGTTGTTGTTGTCCTTGTTGTCCTTGTTGTCGTTGTTGTTGTCCTTGTTGTCCTTGTTGTCCTTGTTGTCGTTGTTGTTGTCCTTGTTGTCCTTGTTGTCGTTGTTGTCCTTGTTGTCGTTGTTGTCCTTGTTGTCCTTGTTGTCCTTGTTGTCGTTGTTGTTGTCCTTGTTGTCGTTGTTGTTGTCCTTGTTGTCCTTGTTGTCGTTGTTGTTGTCCTTGTTGTCCTTGTTGTCCTTGTTGTCGTTGTTGTTGTCCTTGTTGTCCTTGTTGTCCTTGTTGTCGTTGTTGTTGTCCTTGTTGTCGTTGTTGTTGTCCTTGTTGTCCTTGTTGTCCTTGTTGTCGGCAGGTCTTGTTGTTTGTGTTTCTTCACGGATCCAAACCTTTAAATCCGACTTTTATATATTTATATAAACCTATATTTTTACAAATATTTGTTTATATAAATATACAAACATATCTATATTTATACATATATATGCTTATATAAATATACAAACGTATATATATTCATACAAATATATGTTTATATAAATATACAAACATATTTATACAAATATAAAATATATATGTAATACTTTAACGTTTACATGTTTATATTTATACAAATATGTTTATATAAGCATATATATATACATTTATGTTTATATATTTATATATAAACATATATATATGTTTATATACATATTAAAATATGTTTAAATATTGTTATAAATATATTTTGTATATTTATATAAACATATATCTATATTTATATAAATATATGTTTAAATATTGTTAAAAATATATGTTTGTATATTTATATAAACATATATTTATATAAACAATCATCACAGAAACTTGGAGGAGGACGTTGGCTCTTTGACTTTATTGATATTATTTATTAGTTTGAAGAAGTCCGATCGAGAGAAGAACTGAGTGCCCCCCCGCCCCCAAACCTACCCGGTAACTGGTAACCAGAACATAGTACTGGAACTAGTACAGGGTACTGCAAATGGTTTTACCAGCAGTTCACCTTTGAGCCTCACGGGGGAGCTGAATGTTCCGACTGATATGCGTGACAGTGAATCCAACGTGAGCGGTTCAGTTTGTTCCTGACGTCAGGAAATGAGTCACAGCCTTTCAGTGTGTTTATTACTGTTTTACATTTCAGTTTGTTTACATTTCATTTTTATTAGAATTTCAGTTTTCACATTAAAATATTTCAGTTTTTTCACATTTCAGTTTTATTATTTCAGTTTTCTCATATTTTCTTTATTTATATATTTCTGTTTTTTCACATTAATCTTTTTCACATAAATTTTTTTTATTTCAGTTTTTATGTTTTCTAACTTTATTTCTATATTTTTTCACATTTTGTTTTTTCTATTTCATTTTTCATCTTTTGTTTCTATTTCATTTTTCTATATCATTTTTTTCACGTGTTCATTTTTTTCACATTTCATTTTTTTCTCACATTTATTTCAGATTTAATATTTCAGTTTTCACATTTTCATTTTTTATGTATTTCAGTTTTCACATTCCAGGTTTTTAATATTTCAGTTTTAAATTTGAAATTTTAATATATATATTTTTTTACATAATTATTATTTATTATAAAAAAAATTACATTTCAGTTTTTTATTTCAGTTTTAACATTTCAATATTTATATTTCAGTTTTTATATTTCAGTTCTTACATTTCAGTTTTTTTACGCTACTTTTTTATATCTTTACATTTATGTTTGTTTACATGTATGTTTGTTTACATTTATATTCTCTTTTCCTTTCCACGTTTTTAATCTGCATTCAACTCTCACGTCTGTAATTCAAGAGGAAAAGCGTGTTTCAGGCTCTCTGAGCGTGAGGCTCACGCATGTCGTCTGAACTCCGCCACACATCGTGTTTCTCACGCTGAAAAAACTCTCGGCTTTTTAATGTTTTAATGTGCCGTTGCGCGCAGACATGAGCCGCCTCACGGTGGAGGAATCAACCGCTCCCTGAGTTCTGCTGCGAGGTGCCACTTATCAGCCAATCAAAAACAAGAAATGGGCTACACAACAGCCAATCAGATCCCCCCCCATCGACAACGCTCGCCGTGGGTCACTTTCCTATCGCTGGTAATCTCACGCTTGCCTGTCTTCAAAACTTGAGAGCCCTGATTCTTCATCTTATCCTCCTCCTCCTCCTCCTCCTCCTCCTCCTCCTCCTCCTCCTCCTCCTCCTCCTCACTAACCTTCCAGCTGCTGGGGAGTCGACCAGCTCCGCCCAACAAGCCCCTCCCCCCCAACCCCCTCACACCTGGACAGGTAGACCATGCCTGTTAGCACGTAGCTCGTAGAACTTAGCGTGTAGAAGGGATGACCTGCTGAGTCGTGATAGGCTGATCACGTGACAGCCGTGAGGCGTTCAGGGACAGAAGTGAGCATCGGGCTCGCCACTTCCTGCTGTTTTTATTCACTAACCCATTAAACCCATTCAGCTGAAAATTACTTCCTGTAGTTGTTTCACAATAAAAGTGTACTGCTAAAGCTTTTAATTTGAAGCATTGTGGCAGGAAGTGATTTATTGAAATTCATTAATTAAAATAAATGATTAAATAACAATATTCGTTGATCTGTTTCAGGCTCCTGCTCCGTCCAAACCGGCGGTGGCCCTGAAGCCCCGCCTCCTGCCCCCGCCCCCCCACCCCGCCAAACCACCACAACACAGCCGTCGCCCCGGCAACCGGCCGCTGCAGGTACGACCGGTCGGAGCCTCGGGAAGTCGGGAGGGTTTATGTTCTGACTTTTCATTTCTTTCCCAATGTTTCAACGTTTAAAGAGAACGGCCATGTTTAGAGTTTAATTATAAATCCTGTTTTTCTTTCAGTGATGAAAACCAGAAGAACAGCAGCAGACGACGAGGAGGAGGAGGAGGAGGAGGAGGAGGAGGAGGAATTAATGCCAACGTGCCTTGCTCAGCAGCACCGGCAGTCGTACTGCGGACACTCGGGAATCAAACCTCTGACCGACGGCTGCTTCATTGTGTCTGTGTGTCGTGTTCAGTGCCTTGCTCAAGGGCCCAGACACGGGGTCCAGCCTGAGGTCAAAGTATTATTAGACCCTTACCTTGAGGACCCTCTACAGGACCCTCTACAGGACCCTTACCTTGAGGACCCTCTACAGGACCCTCTACAGGACCCTTACCTTGAGGACCCTCTACAGGACCCTTACCTTGAGGACCCTCTACAGGACCCTCTACAGGACCCTCTACAGGACCCTTACCTTGAGGACCCTCTACAGGACCCTCTACAGGACCCTCTACAGGACCCTTACCTTGAGGACCCTCTACAGGGTTTGAACTCTCGACATGAGGATCCAGACCTGGAGGATCAAAGGCCGTTCACGATGTGTTCAGGGACACCTGACAGTTTGTGGAAATATTTAAATTGTTTATTATGACTTTACCATTTAAGTATTATATATTATATATTAAATATTATATATAATATAGTATATACTCTGTAGAATATATTTTTATAGAAGATATGAGGACTTTGTTTTGAAATGTGATTATATTTTTGAAATTTTAGAACTGTTAAAATAATTTTATAATGTTAATTTGACTCTGGACATCTCACTCTCTGGACATCTCTCTCTGGACATCTCACTCTCTGGACATCTCACTCTCTAGACATCTCACTCTCTAGACATCTCACTCTCTAGACATCTCACTCTCTAGACATCTCTCTCTGGACATCTCACTCTCTAGACATCTCACTCTGGACATCTCATTCTAGACATCTCACTCTAGACATCTCACTCTCTGGACATCTCACTCTCTAGACATCTCACTCTCTAGACA
>CM070092.1:530000-560000 GCA_036178185.1 Liparis tanakae | reverse complement strand
AACACAGCGTGAGTCTTATCTTCTGACAGAGGTCGTGGTTCACCTGAACGAAGTGGTGAGGCTTCGGTGTCTGAAACCTTCCAACCTGGCAACCCTGACCTGGACCTCCCCCCGGTTCAAAAGCCTGCCGGAGGAGCTCTTCATACGGTCGGCAGACGGCGGCCTGAACTTCCTCGCCGCCGCCGCCACCTTCGGAAGCTACCGCTGCGAGGCGGAGGAGGACGGCTACAGGGAAGTCGTGGCGAGCTACGAGGTCCAGCAGGCCGCTGCCCCGCGCGCCTTCAGGCCCCACGCCCCCGAGGACCCCCACGCCACCGAGGACCCCCACGCCCCCGAGGACCCCCACGCCCCCGAGGACCCCCACGCCACCGAGGACCCCCACGCCCCCGAGGACCCCCACGCCACCGAGGACCCGATGGCTTCGATGCAGACGACAGGAGACCCGGAAGAAGAACTTCAACCCACGACCGAGTTAGACCAGGAGACCGACTCCGGGCTGGAAGACCACCTTCAGGAAGACCACCTTCAGGAAGACCACCTTCAGGAAGACCACCTTCAGGAAGACCACCTTCAGGAAGACCACCTTCAGGAAGACCACCTTCGTGAAGACGACCTTCGTGAAGACGACCCGGGCTTCACCCCGAGCCTCAGACGGAACGAGACGCCGGAGGTCGCCCGCGTCCAGAAGAGTTTCCACGGCGAGCTGGTGGCCGTGTCCTCGCTGCTGGCCGTCTGCGTCGTGGCCCTGGCGCTCGCGGTCCTCGCCGCGTGGCGCCGGAGAAAAGGCGGCCTCAAGGCGCGTCGGCCGGTCGGCCCGGAAGACGGCGGCAGAACCAGCGGCTGCAAGGAGAGCGTTCCCTCCCTGAGCCGCCCGGAGGACGCCGCCCTGACGGAGCCCAGAGGGCGCTCCGTTGCTCAGGAAGCTGCTCAGCAGATGTAGATCGGTTTGGTGAGGGGTCAAGAGGTCAAAGTCCGTCTGAAGTTGTTTTGAGTCTCTTTGAATTTGTTATGAGTCTTTGAAGTTGTTTTGAGTCTCTTTGAAGTTGTTTTGAGTCTCTTTGAAGTTGTTTTCAGTCTTTTTGAAGTGGTTTTCAGTCTCTTTGAAGTTGTTTTGGGTGTAAATCTTTTCCTGTGACCGGTGAGATAAACATACTTTGTATTTTATTATAATGTCTACGTTTTCTTTAATGGTTAAACAAATGTATAATTAGTTTGTGTATTGTGATTACCTTTTATTAAATGATCTTTAAACATTCAGGGATCAGGCCGATTGAATATCGAACCTGTGTTGATATATATAATATTTGATAAACACTTACTCATCGTGAGAATGAATGTAAACGAGACGTGACACCTGGACCTTTATACTTCTTTATAATTCAATCATCAGATTTAGTATTATTTTCTGTTTAATTGTCTTGTGTTTCCAATTAAAACTATGAATTGCGAATGTGTTGAATATCCATTATTTTAATTTGTTTCGAGTCTAAATCACTAGAAATGCTGTTGTCTTATATATTTATTTATTTATATAAAAATATATATAAAATATATTTATATATATATAAATATCCATTTATAAAATATATATAAATATATATATATATATATATATATAATATTTAAGTATATGTTTCATTTTACTGAAGCATAAATATTTTGAATCTGACAGTCAATAACTGTTTTATATGAGTGGACACGGCGCCACCGGCTGGTTACATGAATGTAATGAAGACATATTTGTATTTAAATCGTTGAAGTGTCTTATTTTATCTCAGGGAGGAAATAATCTTCTATTTCTCAGTCAAAGTCAATTTTTAAAAGGTTGGATTCAGTTTCCAGTAAGTGACTTTGTGGAGATTCACGTGCTGCGTTCAAATGTCATCGGAGCAACCGCAGTCCGGAAAGCCCACTTCCACACCGCACCAGTCTAGACAACCACAAGCTGTGGATCAACAACAATAATACCATGAAAACTACTCAGATGTCAAGACGGAGATTAAATGTATTAAGGACACAAGGTAAGGAGATATTAACAAACAGCTGACACCTTAAAGAACACCTGGAACAACTGTAAATCTCTAAGATAAGTAGTATTTATCTCTTGTTCACATGCTGTATGAGTTTTATTTCATTTATGAAAGTCTAGGTGTCATACATCTGTTCGTATTTCCACTCGAAAGTTACTACTTCGGTTGGTATACATATTTCCGAGTTTACGGCGAGTCCCTGAAGGCAACACCGTTCCACCCCAAAGAATCAACGCAGAAGTTTGAAGCTTCCGCTTGAAAACTGAATTGAAGAGCACCGGAAGTTCCCTGAAGCTCCTTTGGGTTCACGACCTTCCAGGAGACTCAGCATCACGTTTAAAGGTAACACGACTTCCGGTTGGAGGTGAACGAGTTTAGAGAAATCCTTCCCGAGGATCGGCACTTCCGGGTTCAAGGACTTCTTCATGGGATTGGTTTATTACTGTAGAACATTAATGTTCTAGAACAATACATGGTTATTATCGTAGAACAATACTGGGTCATTATTATTATTATTATTATTGTTATATTTGTTCCAACAATCAGTGAATGACATCAGCAACGAGTCGTAAACGAGGACATGACGTCATGTGACAAGGTGTCGCAGGTTGTATCTTTAAAACCAGGAACAAAAGTATTACAATTAAACAAAGTGCATTATTCTGCATCATGAGTACTTTCTTACTCTGTGGTATTTGTATTTTGTTGCACATTGATTGAACGTCTGAAGCTCTCTGATTGGCTGGTTCTCAGAGCAGTGCATTCTGGGTCTTGTCATTCTCAGCTCGTGACCTCTGACCTTCGCCATGGCGTCCACGTCCATCACCGCCGCCGGAGGAGTGGTGACCGTCACTCAGGTCATTCCTCAGGACTCCTCCCCCAGGTGGGCCACGCCCACTTGTCCCGCCTCCAAGATGGACGACATGACGGCCGCCTTCCTGCGGGGGGAGCCGCGTGGCCTCGGGGTGAGGCGCCATGACGACGGACTGTTACTGTATTAAAGTACGCTTTGATCCTCCATCTCATCAGTGTGTGTGTGTGTGTGTGTGTGTGTGTGTGTGTGTGTGTGTGTGTGTGTGTGAGTGTAGATCGTCCAGCTGTCCGTGGGCCTGCTCTGCGTTCTCTTCAGTCTGACCTCCCTCTTCTCCACGATCCTCGTCCCTCACGCTCCGCTCAGCCTCGCAGTCATCGTACGCACACCAATGATATACATAGATGAGATATATATTACATATATGAATAAATTAGATATAAATACATAATAATAATAATAATATAAAAATAAATAATATATTTAAATATATATATATATATATTCATATATATATATATATATATATATGTATATAGTATATACATGTATAATATATTATATAATAATATATAAATTAAAATTATTTATATAATTCTATATTATATTTATATATATATATATATATGATATATCAATAATCCTGACCAGTTTAACCCTTCGTAGTCATGGAAACCATGGTAATCGGTTGTTTCCTCTCATCAGTTCGTTGTCTCTGGCTCAATCGCCGTGGCGACGGCGAAGCAGCCTTCAGTCGGATGGGTGAGTTTTAACTCTTCACATTAAATACATACATATATATATATATATATATATATATATATATATATATGTTTATGTATATGTGTATTTATATATACATATATCTATATATTCATGTATATATATACATATATATATATATATATATATACATATATATTTAGGGTTAGGGTTGTTTATATATACACGTATACATATATATATATATTTACATATATACATATATAGAGATAAATATGTGTGTGTCTTTATATATATATATATATATATACACACATATAAATTAAATAGTTTAATTGCAATTCATTTACAGTCTTTATTTTGAGTACATCTGTGTGAGTCTCTGTGTGCTCCGGATCCAGGTCTGGGGGTCTCTGGTCTCGAGCCTGGTCAGCGCCCTGCTGGGCCTGGGGGGCGTGGCCTATCTGTGCTGGTTGCTGGCAGAGGGCCCCGCCTCCAAACTCCTCTGTGACAGCGATGCCTTCAGGCTCTCCGGGCCGCAGGAGACTCGATGCAGGCAGAACTTGACCATTGTCAATGTAAGTCACTCCCTCTGGTCCAGGCCTCAGGTCTCTGATGGTCTCTGGTGGTCTTTGGTGGTCTCTGGTGGTCTTTGGTGGTCTCTGATGGTCTCTGGTGGTCTCTGGTGGTCTCTGATGGTCTCTGGTGGTCTTTGGTGGTCTCTGATGGTCTCTGGTGGTCTCTGGTGGTCTCTGATGGTCTCTGGTGGTCTCTGGATATTCCAGGTGTGTGTTTACGGACTTCAGGGTGTGCTCCTGGTTCTGCTGGTCCTGCAGGTCTGTGTGACCGTCACCGTCTCCGTCTTCTCTGTCAGAGCCCTCCAACGCCGCGACGCCTACGCCGCCTTCAAGGTGAGACCAGACACACACATCGTATATATATATAATATATACACTTTATATTATATTATACAGGACTGTCTCAGAAAATTAGAATATTGTGATAAAGTTCTTTATTTTCTGTAATGCAATTAAAAAAACTAAAATGTCAAGCCTTTTATTCTTTTAATATAGCTGATTATGGCTTACAGCTTAAGAAAACTCAAATATCCTATCTCTAAACATTAGAATATCATGATAAAGTATTCTCTAGGGTATTCAACTCATCACTTGAATGTCTCATTAACTGGAAAGAAGCAGCGGACAGGTCAGAGGGTCCAAAGTCCTCTTTCCAGACCAAAGCAAGTGTTGAGTTTCATCTGGAAGTCAAGGCCCAGAGTCTGGAGAAAGGCTGGAGAGGAGCAACATCCCAGTGGATCAAATCCAGTGGGAAGCTCCCAGTCAGTGATGGTTTGGGAGCCATGCCAGCTGCTGGTGTTGGTCCACTGGGTTTCATCCAGTCCAGAGTCAATGCAGCTGTGGACCAAGAGACTTTAGAGTCTGCTGAAAAGCTCCATGGAGATGAGGATCTCATTTCCCAGCATGATCTGGCACCTGCCCAGTGCCAGAACCAGCAGTAACTGGTGTCCTGACCATGGCATTACTGGCCTCCATTGGCCTGAACCCCAGAGAGAATGTGTGGGGTGTTGTGAAGAGGAAGCTGAGAGACACCAGACCAACAATGCAGATGAGCTAAAGGCCCTAGTGAAGCCTCCTGGGCATCCATAACACCTCAGCAATGCCACAGGCGGATTGCCTCCATGCCACGCCGCGTTGATGCAGTCATCCGTAAAAGGATTCCCAACAAGTCCTGAGTGCATTAATGGACATTTTACAATGTTTGATTTAGTTTTGCTGTTATTAATCTTTATTTTTACTTGGTCTGAGGAAATATTCTAATATTTAGAGATAGGATATTTGAGTTTTCTTAAGCTGTAAGCCATAATCAGCATATTAAAAGAATAAAAGGCTTGCAATATTTCAGTTGATTTGTAATGAATCCAGAATGCATGACATTTTAGTTTTTTTAATTGCATTACAGAAAATAAAGAACTTTATCACAATATTCAAATTTTCTGGGACAGTCCTGTATATAATATGTATAATATATAATAAATATATATATAATATATACATACATATAATATATATATATTATATATTTTATATATTATATTATATTTTTTATTTGTTATTCTAGTATCTAACTGATGATTTGATTAAGATAAATTAAATCTGTTAAATCCTATTTCATAAAGAAATATTTTAAATGTCATTAATTGAAATGACTTTTTTATTTATTTTTATTCAAGCCATTTACTTTTATTAAAATGTCCTCACTGTCAATCACAGCCTTTATTTAGGTGCATTGTGGGAAATGTCTCAGACTTTATTTTATTAGTTACAGATGATGACGAGAGTTTCTGGTTTGACCTTTGACTTCCAGGTGGAGGTCGGCGACGATGACGTCGTCCTGCTGGACAGCCAATGAGAGGAGAGCTGCAGTACTACCACTACTGATACTCTACTGTTAGTACTGCATTACTACCAGTAGAGTACTACAGTAGAGTACTACAGTAGAGTACCCTCACGCTGTCATTATACTCGTCATTCATCTTTCCGTGTTTCTCTCTCAGACTCTGACGGCAATAAATCTAAAAGGGCATTATTTACTCATTATTATTAGTGACTGTTGTATGTAAACATAAACATTAACTTCCTCATGTTATCCTAGTTTCTCTCTTAGTCTTGACGGTCAAATCTGAATCTCCGTGAGCCTGCAGCTCTTCAGCACATTTATTTACCACAGAAGAAGAATCTGATCAATAATAATAATATTACGATGTGAAATGAAGGGGAACAAAAAAACAAACTACAAGGTTTAAAAAAAGGTTTATAAATATTACACATAAATATATATATTGAATTGTTATTAAAATGTGTAAATATTCCCAAAAGGTGGGTTTTGAATATGAGACGAAGAAGCTTCTCTTTTATTTGTCTGTTTTTACTTTTATTCAATAAATTGGTGATTTATCTTCCACGTTGTTTGCACTTATTGATTTATGCATATTATTTTACACTTTCACTGAATTTTATGTTTTAACAAAACTATTAAGTATTAAATATTATTTTTTACAGAATGTTAACACTCTAACTGCCATTTTGTTTATTGTTTATTTACAGGTATAGTAAAGCTGGGTCACTTTTATATATACAGACAGAATAACAGAAACAACAGGAACAATAGACACTATTACAATAGTTTGACTCGGCTCATTGCAGTTCATTATATTTAAATCACGTTATGTTTTGTTTCTATTTGTGCTATTTTAAGTTTATTTTAAGCTTATACTTTGTTCATTTAGTTGTATTTTGAATGCGTGAGTATTTTCTACACTCCTACTACTGTCTGTGCAATGCTTTTGTTTTGAAACAAACCGGATGTAGAATCCGGTTAGATCGAGCTCCCGGAAGTCTCCTCTAACGGGTGGTTTTCTCCTCTTTCTCCGCTGGTTCTCGGCCGGTGGACACGACGCGGTCCTCCCGCGTAGCGGAGCGAGAGCCCGCTACCGCCCGGAGGCGCCTCCGTCCTCCTGCCGCTGGAGAGGTGAAGAAGACGGCGCAGCTACCTAGCCACATGCTACCTAGCCACATGCTACCTAGCCACATGCTAACTAGCCACATGCTAACTAGCTCGAAGTTCCACCGTTAAAGATGATCATACATATAAAATAGTACGTTCCTTTAGTAAAGTCATTTCTTATAACAGTCCATGTGATAATCAAGATTATTAAAATAGTAGTGGGTGGGAACTATGTCATTCATATAACACATTATTTAATAATTAGTAAATATGCCCATCTTGATTTATATATACATGTATACGTTTATTTAACATTGACGTAATATTAGTTATGTCAGTATGATTAATCTGCAGTAAGTCTCTACTCTGCCACCAGGTGTCACCAGAGGGAGGGCCCCTCCAGGTGAGGTGACGTCATGGACAAAGTGAGGAGGGTCCTGGTTCACGTGTGCACAGAGCGGTCGTCTCCCCAGAGAGCGCGCTTTGTTCAGGTGAGCCTCAGGTGGGCCCCCTGGACTCCATGTTGGATTGCTACTACAGGTGTTCTCCTGTGTTTCTTCTTCTGTGGTCAGAGTGTGACGGGTCACTTCAGTGAGGACGGGGCCGACCAGGTGGAGGTGAGCTGCTCTCTGCAGAGCAGTCGGTTGGTCCTGTCCAGAGGAGGCGGAGCTCGAGGGTCACCTTTGAAGGTCAGGTGTCTGATTGGCCGTGAGGACCCCCCCCCCCGTGTGACTCGTCTCTCTAACCAATGAGGGCGTCCTCGCCCCCAGAGACCCGCCTCCTGTCCCATGAAGCACCTGTCCGTCGCGGAGGCAGCTGCGATCCCATTGGACGTTCAGCAGCGCGGGGTGGAAGTGGGCGTGGCCATCATCCTGCAGACAGCCAATCAGAGAGTGCTGTTGACACGGCGGGCGAAGGAGCTCCGTATATTTCCCAATGTTTGGGTTCCTCCAGGTCAGTTGTGGTATCTGTTGCATTGTGGGAAACATAGGCTGCCGACGTCACTGTGTCTTCAACTGTGGCTTTGTTTTCTCTAGGCGGCCATCTTGAACCAGATGAGACGGTGAACAATCTCCTGAACACAATGTTTTGTTTACAGTTTGTTGTTCTTCACTGAGTGTTGTTGTTGTTGTTGTTGTTGTTGTTGTTGTGGTGGTTGTTGTTGTTGTTGTTGTTGTTGCAGCTGTTGGAAGCCGGCCTGCGGGAGCTCTGGGAAGAAACTGGACTGAAGCTGGAACCAGAAGGAGCTTCTCCAAAGATACTGGGACTCTGGGAGGTGAGAGAGAGAGAGAGAGAGAGAATGAGAATTAAGGTCCTTCATTACAAGATGTAGTCCAGTGAGGTCTGTCCTCTCCTCCTCCTCCTCTCCCCCCTCCTCTCCTCCTCTCAGTCGGTGTACCCGGCCATGCTGTCCCGAGGCCCCCCTGAGAGACATCACATCGTGGTCTACATGCTGCTGCTGTCCTCCAGGTCTCACCTGCAGCTCCAGGTACGCTCAGACCTCGTGTGTATCTCCTCCTCCTCCTCCTCCTCATCTCCTCTCCTCATCTCCTCCTCATATCCTCATCTCCTCATCTCCTCATCTCCTCCTCATCTCCTCATCTCCTCCTCTCCTCATCTCCTCCTCCTCTCCTCATCTCCTCATCTCCTCATCTCCTCCTCTCCTCATCTCCTCCTCCTCTCCTCATCTCCTCATCTCCTCCTCTCCTCATCTCTTCCTCTCCTCTCCTCCTCCTCTCCTCCTCCTCTCCCAGGGGTCTCTGAGTCCGTCTCCTGCTGAGGTCAGTTCTTGTCTCTGGGCGGACAGACAGCTGGTCAGAGCCGCCATGTCCTCTGAGGAAGAGGAGGGTGCAGTTCCCCTGAGCGACCTGCAGGGCGGCGTCAGGTATCACAATTAATATGATAACAATATATATATATATCATTTTTATATATATATATATAAAAAATAATGTATTTATATATATATATGTGTACATAATATGTATATTAATATATTTCTTAATATTACACATTACATACATTTTATATATTTATTATAATAATTATATAAAATGTATATATATGTATTTATTATCTTAATTGTTGTATTGTATAATTGTAAATGATTTAATGTGGACTCTGGCGGTGCCGTGACCTTTGACCCCCAGCGTGACCCGGGTCTCCCCTGGAGGAGGTCTGAGTGAGGCCACGCTGCCTCTGGAGGCGTTGATGAGCCGGGCGCCGGCCAGCGGCCCGGACGTGGAGCGGGTCAGCACCGGCACCAAGTACGCCCTGAAGCTGTGGCTGAGGAGCCTGGAGACCTGACCTCTGACCCCTGACCCCTGACCCCCTGCGTCCAGGAAAGATTTCTTGAGCAAACACAATTAAATGAATACCAAAATAACTCTTCGTGGTCAGTGATGCCTCTTGATCCTCCTCCTCCTCCTCCTCCTCCTCCTCCTCCTCCTCCTCCTCCTCCTCGTCATCGTCATCCTCTCTGATGACAGCGGTTGAAGAACCTGACAGGTGTTTCCTACCTGAGCCACGGCCTTAACTGACCACCTGTGAAGCCCCGCCTCTTCCCCAAAGGCTCTGTCTGTTTCTGGTTCCATCATTTCTACAAGATGTTAAAACCCTTGATGATGTCACAGAGTGGGAGGAGCCTCGATGATGTCACACCAGGCTACTCCCTGGTTCCTGAAAAGTCTCCGTCCTGATTGGTTCACACAGCTGGCTGTATACTGCCGAGGTCACGTGACACCGACGTCAACCGCACCTGTGGAGATGATTCTATTGGTAGGTCGCGCTGCGTTCAGGGAGAATCGGACACATTTTATTGAATGTTAATTGTATTTATTTTGACGTTTTAAAGAATAACTAATGTGTGTTACTCCTGTTGAGAGAGAGCAACAACAAGAGTCGTCTCTTTGCAAAGCACGTCTACGGTAAGATATTTAATTAATTAAATACAACATTTGTGAACAAATATAGAAACTGAAGATCACAGTAATCTATTTTAATTTATTCACGTTACATAACTTCCATAACTGGAACCCGTAAAGCCAGTGGGTTTGACCTCCTGAAGCCCCGCCCACTGTCTCCAGTCAAACGGAGTGACGCCCCGCCCACTTCCGGTGTTTCCAGTCAAACGGAGCGACGCCACGCCCACTTCCAGTGTTTCGCGTCAAACGGAGCGAAGCCACGCCCACTTCTGATACGCCGCCCTCGTGTCATCACTGATGGCCGGACAAGGATCGGAACTTTGGTTCCGAGGGACTCGAACCCGCATCACTGAACCAGAAGACTGGAACATGATTAAACAGAAAAGAAAAACCTAACACACAATGATGAGTTTAGTTAAAGAATGTAAACATGAACTTATTCATAAATATAATGTCACAATTTGAAAGAGCATATAATAATAATATCAGCAGTATCACATTCAAAAGATATATAATAAATACATGTATGACAGTATAATTATTATACAGAGTATTCTTTTATTGACGTGTTTGTAAACATTTAAATCTGAGCAAAGTCAATGAATAGAATATTATCATTATTATTATTATTATCAATGAGCCGTAAACTGAAAACATAAAAAAAAAAGATAAAAACATCATTAAACATGATATAATCCACATATATTATAGTGGCTGCGTAGGTGTGACAATAGTTTAACTATATTAAAGAAAGGATGAAAATCAAAGATTATTTATTATATAATAAGAGAATGTACATTTCTCCTTTTTGGATTAAAAAGAAAGGCCAGTTAATGTAAATATGGTTGTTATTGTGTTCTAAGGGTAATAATCAGATTTGAATAACACAAAGTGACAACAGTGACTCTTTAAATGTGATATTTAAATAAATTATACTATATATAGTGTTGATATCAAGATAAAACATTTACAAAATATACAAAATAGCATATCATGAAAAGTGTAGCCTTGGTTTTGTTTATTTGTTGTTGTTTACTTAAATGCAAAGCAGCACGGTGAGCACGAGGAATTGTTGTGATTGAGTTCATTAAAATAAAACCGGAGGCAAAACGCACAAAGAACAACAAGTTTGTTTATTAAATAATGAAGGTCTATCTCCCTATTGTTGGAGCGTGTACGCCCCCGCCCGGCTCTTCATGGGCTTGTCCATCTCCACCTGTAACGCAACACAGTGTCATAGAGGTGTTATAGAGGCATCATAGAGGTATAATAGAGGTGTTATAGAGGTTTCATAGAGGTGTCTTAGAGGTTTCATAGCGGCATCATAGAGGTGTTATAGAGGTTTCATAGAGGTGTCATAGATGTGTGAAATCGGTTTCCATCCAGAGAAAGAGTCCTTTATACACTGGCCTCACTTGCAAACAGGTGGAGGAGGGAGGGAGGGAGGGAGGGAGGGAGGAGCCAGGTGCACTCCCATCATGCCGAGCAAAACCAGAGCTCAGTTTTCCATGTTTATCTTTTCTGTTGTGATTTGGTGTTACGTTTCCAGAACAGATTTCTCTTGTTTGTTTGAGAACTGAACTCAACATATTGTGTTTCTGTCACTTTTAGATGACATGAGGGGGCGGAGCTAAGATCAGACAAACCGCTCACTGTGATTCGTGGAGCGACACCTGTCCGTCAAAGGTAACGCCCTCGTCCTTTAGTACCAACCCCTAAAAGTATTGCAGTGATGTCACCATGGACTATATTCAACTATCTCCTAACCTTTAAAGACACCATCACTCTCTGGTTCCCTTTCTTTAAAGACACCATCACTCTCTGGTTCCCTTTCTTTAAAGACACCATCACTCTCTGGTTCCCTTTCTTTAAAGACACCATCACTCTCTGGTTCCCTTTCTTTAAAGACACCATCACTCTCTGGTTCCCTACCTATAAAGACACCATCACTCTCTGGTTCCCTGCATTTACAGACACCATCACTCTCTGGTTCCCTACCCTTACAGACACCATCACTCTCTGGTTCCCTACCCTTACAGACACCATCACTCTCTGGTTCCCTACCCTTACAGACACCATCACTATCTGGTTCCCTACCTGTAAAGACCTTCACTCTCTGGTTCCCTACCTGTAAAGGCCATCACCCTCTGGTTCCCTACCTTCAGTCAAAAAAAGGGAACATGTCTGGTATTTCCCAAAGAGCTTTTCTTTGTTTCTTTAACCATAAACATGTGAATCACACATTCAGTTTGAATTCAGTTCAGTTTATTTGTATAGCTCATTCTCACAAATTACAAATGTGTCTCAGAGTGCTTTATAATCTGTACACATAGACACCCTGACCTTTGACATTTGACCTCACATGGATCAGGAACAACTCCCCACAACCCTTCAGGGTAAAGGTCAGACCCCTGGAGGAGAGAAGAGGAGGACCTCTCCAGGTGGACAGGTGTCATAGAGGTCATGTGACCAGAAGACACATTAGAGTTAAAACACATTGAAGATGACAGAGTTCATGAAGAGTTCCTAGTCGGCATATTCCACCATGGAGACCTCCACCTCCATAGGTGGAGGAGGAGAGGAACAGTGGGCGGAGTCTTAACAGGGCAGTGGCGTGATTGGTAGACCTGATGCTCCATCAGCAGAGAGGATCAATGCCTCTCAGAGGGTCACATGACCCCATGACCCCATGAGACGGGAGGAGAGAGGACTCAGGGAGGAAGCAGAGTTAGTCATGTGTGATGGAGAGATGAGGATTCATCCACAAGGAGAGAGGAGCTCAGTGTCTCCTAAACGTCCATAAGGAGAGAGGAGAGAGGAGAGAGGAGCTCAGTGTATCCTAACGTCCATAAGGAGAGAGGAGAGAGGAGAGAGGAGCTCAGTGTATCCTAACGTCCATAAGGAGAGAGGAGAGAGGAGAGAGGAGCTCAGTGTATCCTAACGTCCATAAGGAGAGAGGAGAGAGGAGCTCAGTGTCTCCTAAACGTCCATAAGGAGAGAGGAGAGAGGAGCTCAGTGTCTCCTAAACGTCCATAAGGAGAGAGGAGAGAGGAGAGAGGAGCTCAGTGTATCCTAACGTCCATAAGGAGAGAGGAGAGAGGAGAGAGGAGCTCAGTGTCCATAAGGAGAGAGGAGAGAGGAGCTCAGTGTATCATAACGTCCATAAGGAGAGAGGAGAGAGGAGCTCAGTGTATCCTAAGCGTCCATAAGGAGAGAGAGGAGAGAGGAGAGAGGAGCTCAGTGTCCATAAGGAGAGAGGAGAGAGGAGAGAGGAGAGAGGAGCTCAGTGTCTCCTAAACGTCCATAAGGAGAGAGGAGTCCTGATGTTCTTATTGTCTCTAGTCCTGATGTTCTTATTGTCTCTAGTCCTGATGTTCTTAATGTCTCTAGTCCTGATGTTCTTATTGTCTCTAGTCCTGATGTTCTTAATGTCTCTAGTCCTGATGTTCTTATTGTCTCTAGTCCTGATGTTCTTATTGTCTCTAGTCCTGATGTTCTTAATGTCTCTAGTCCTGATGTTCTTATTGTCTCTAGTCCTGATGTTCTTATTGTCTCTAGTCCTGATGTTCTTATTGTCTCTAGTCCTGATGTTCTTAATGCCAGAGCAGAATATGAGTCATATTCTGCTCTGGCATTACGGAGGGCCTTCTTATAAGTTTTAAGACTATCTCGCCAAACTAAGCGGGATTCTTCCCGATTAGTTGAACGCCAAATGCTTTCAAGCTTTCGTGACGTTTGCTTTAGTTTGAGGTCTGAGGGTTATACCAGGGAGCAAACCTCCTCTTCCTCACTGTCTTCTTCTTCAGAGGGGCTATCGAGTCCAGTGTCATTCTCAGTGATCCTGTGGCACTATCAACAAGATGATCCATCTAATCAATGTAATAGTCCTGTTCTGTTGCACTGCTGAAATAATGGTGTTAACTTGTATAAGGTTATAGTGTACGACTCCTCTTGTGTTTCCTTTAGATTTATTTAATTTAAGAGGGACAGACAGTCTCTACTCTAGAGGTGTGGGTGGGTAGGGTAACTGCATATATATATATATATATATATATATATATATATATATATATATATATATATATATATAATATATATATATATATATATATATATATATATATAGTCTCTACTCTAGAGGTGTGGGTGGGTAGGGTAACTGCATATATATATATATATATATATATATATATATATATATATATATATATATATATATATATATATAGTCTCTACTCTAGAGGTGTGGGTGGGTAGGGTAACTGCATATATATATATATATATATATATATATATATATATATATATATATAGTCTCTACTCTAGAGGTGTGGGTGGGTAACTGCATATATATACACTGACACACTCAAGTGCACGATAATGACTATACAACACGCGTGTGTGTGTTTGTGTACTTTCGTGTGTCTGTGTGTATGTACAGAGTGTGCGTGTATGTATGTGCGTACGTGTGTGTGTAAGTGCCCGTGTGTCTGTGTTTGTGTGTACAGGGTGTGTGTGTGTGTATGTGTACAGTGTGTGTGTGTGTGTGTGTGTGTGTGTGTGTGTGTGTGTGTATGTACAGAGTGTGCGTGTATGTATGTGCGTACGTGTGTGTGTGTAAGTGCCCGTGTGTCTGTGTTTGTGTGTACAGGGTGTGTGTGTGTGTGTATGTGTACAGTGTGTGTGTGTGTGTGTGTGTGTGTGTGTGTGTGTGTGTGTGTGTGTGTGTGTGTGTGTGTGTGTGTGTGTGTGTGTGTGTGTGTGTACAGGGTGTGTGTGTGTCTAGGGGAGGACCCGCCTCCGGGTCTTTCCTCTCGGAGTTTCTTCCGGTGACTGAAGCTGCAGAATGACGACCGAGGTAAGAGAATAATAACTTATTGATTACAGGAAGATAATCGATCTCTTCTGACTAACAGCTGAGCTGCTGCGGGGGCCTCATCGACCTCCTATTGATCACATCTTATGGAACGACTGGTTTCATGTCCGTGTTTCTATGAAGATCACGAGCTGCACACGTTATCGATCCCAGTAGAAGCGACTCTCAGCGCGCGGTGCGTTCAGGTACACTAAGGACCGGTCCCAGATCAGTTTAAAGACTGGCCCCAGTTCAGTTAAAGACTGGCCCCAGATCAGTTTAAAGACTGGCCCCAGATCAGTTTAAAGACTGGCCCCAGATCAGTTTAAAGACTGGCCCCAGATCAGTTTAAAGACTGGCCTCAGTTCAGTTTAAAGACTGGCCCCAGATCAGTTTAAAGACTGGCCTCAGTTCAGTTTAAAGACTGGCCCCAGATCAGTTTAAACCTTCAGCAAACAATCCTGCTCAGAACAGACCAGGTCCTAAACATACTGCTTTTATTTTGAAAGGTCAACAGAGAAAACGTGACCTAATTAATACAAAATACTTTTTAATGTCAACTTTTATTTACTTAAATTACCGTTTTGCGTCTATTTTTTCTCTAAGCCACACCCACAGTGATGACGTCACATCATTTAAACCAACAGGAAGATTTATGGAGAAATTAGGTTAATGCTGGGCAACAGTGAGTTAATACAGAGCATCATTTGGGGTTTATGTTCTATTCATCTGTTCCAATAGAAAGATTTGTACTTAACATGATTCATTTTAAAGTATTATTTTATTTATTAAAAATGAAATACACATGTTCAACGGATTTCATGAGTCTAATCCTGACCCATAAAATAAACTGAAATAAACTTTACAGGAAACCACAAAATACTTAATATTGTCTTTATAATTAAAATAACTACCTATAAATATAATAATGTCTGTTCACAAGTTAAGGGACAGTTGACTTCCTTTTGTCTTCAAACTGCATGGCCCATCGTTACGTTGACAAGCTAACAGTGCTATAAGATAACGGTCCTAGAAGCTAACGGTTCTAGGAGCTAACGGTTCTAGCGGCTAACGGTCCTAGAAGCTAACGGTTCTAGCAGTTAACGGTTCTAGCAGTTAACGGTTCTAGCGGCTAACGGTCCTAGAAGCTAGGTTCTGAAGATTTGAGGGTGAGAACCATGAAAGTTTCGACTTTCACGCTTCGACTCAGGAGGCCACTGGTCTGGGATCAGGGCCTGAGCCGCTTATCTGGGATGTGGGATCTGCGTCAGATGTTAAAGCTGCATTCTCTCTCCTGACCACCAGGGGGCAACTCCTCTGGTTGTATAGAAGTCTATGCTTCATGTGTTAAAGCTGCATTCTCTCTCCTGACCACCAGGGGGCAACTCCTCTGGTTGTATAGAAGTCTATGCTTCATGTGTTAAAGCTGCATTCTCTCTCCTGACCACCAGGGGGCAACTCCTCTGGTTGTATAGAAGTCTATGCTTCATGTGTTAGAGCTACATTCTCTCTCTTGACCACCAGGGGGTGACTCCTCTGGTTGTATAGAAGTCTATGCTTCATGTGTTAAAGCTGCATTCTCTCTTCTGACCACCAGGGGGTGACTCCTCTGGTTGTATAGAAGTCTATGCTTCATGTGTTAGAGCTACATTCTCTCTCTTGACCACCAGGGGGTGACTCCTCTGGTTGTATAGAAGTCTATGCTTCATGTGTTAGAGCTACATTCTCTCTCTTGACCACCAGGGGGCTCCTCTGGTTGTATAGAAGTCTATGCTTCATGTGTTAAAGCTGCATTCTCTCTTCTGACCACCAGGGGGTGACTCCTCTGGTTGTATAGAAGTCTATGCTTCATGTGTTAAAGCTGCATTCTCTCTTCTGACCACCAGGGGGTGACTCCTCTGGTTGTATAGAAGTCTATGCTTCATGTGTTACGGCTTCACGTAGATGATTAACTGAAACACTTCGGCTCAATTTGAACGTTTCAGATTAGAGAAAAGCAAACAGGAACTCTGGCTTCTGATTGGCTGACGGACCGTGAGCCACTGCAAAGATCCTGTGTTGACCCAACGAGTCACTCGGCGATGAAAGCAAAGCGCCGTCCTTCAGTCAATAAGAGCCTCATGAACAATACGTCATCTCGAAGTACATTTAAAGTTCTCCACTCAGCATTGTACTTTTACCTTCTTTTAGCACTTTAAGTGTATTTTGATGTTAAAACTTTTACTCCCATAGAGTTTCAATGTCATACTTTTATTTTATACTTCTACTACATTGTTGTATTGTGTACTTTTTACTGCACCACATGTATCTGTTCATATGAACACAGTGATAATAATACCATGTTATGATATACATGGTGTATTTATACACATTGTGTACATTGTGATGCTCTTGTTCCTCTCCGGCGTGTTTCTACTCTGAAGTTCTGCTCTCAGCTCTCAGATCTGGAGCTCGCCATCAACACGCTGGTCACTGAGTTCCACCAAGCTGCAGATGACGGGCCGACCCTGAACGCCACGCAGTTCCAGAACATGGTCTCCAAACAGCTGCCAGGATTCGCCAAGGTCGATCAATAATCAATAATCAGGAGATGAGGTTCCTCTAGGAGCCTTAGAGATAGAGGAAGGAGATGAGGTTCCTCTAGGAGCCTTAGAGATAGAGGAAGGAGATGAGGTTCCTCTAGGAGCCTTAGAGATAGAGGAAGGAAATGAGGTTCCTCTAGGAGCCTTAGAGATAGAGGAAGGAGATGAGGTTCCTCTAGGAGCCTTAGAGATAGAGGAAGGAGATGAGGTTCCTCTAGGAGCCTTAGAGATAGGGGAAGGAGCCTTCAGTGTTCCATGAAGAGCTTGGTGGATGACATCATTGGTCTTGTGTAGCGGCGATGACTCACTTCCTGTTTCCTGTTGGCAGCATGTGGAGACGGAGGAGGGTCTGGCTCGGGTCCTGGACCAGATGGGGGTTGAGGCCGGCCAGACCGTCTCCTTCCAGAACTTCTGGACTCTGATCAGCCAGCAGGCCGTCCAGCTGTTTGACTCCTCCCACAAGGTGAAGAACGTCAGCTGTGGCTGCTCTTTGATGTGACCCCTCAGTCCACCTGAGTCCACCTGAGATCACCTGAGTCCACCTGAGTCCACCTGAGGCCACCTGAGACCACCTGAGGCCACCTGAGACCACCTGAGATCACCTGAGTCCACCTGAGATCACCTGAGACCACCTGAGGCCACCTGAGACCACCTGAGGCCACCTGAGACCACCTGAGACCACCTGAGTCCACCTGAGATCACCTGAGACCACCTGAGGCCACCTGAGGCCACCTGAGACCACCTGAGACCACCTGAGGCCACCTGAGGCCACCTGAGGCCACTGACTCACCTGAAACAAGCACCACTACACCACCGGTGCTGACCACAGGGGGCGCGGTAGTGAGACAGGAAGATATAACGATGAAAGTCAAAGATTGTGTGTGTGACAGATGAGTCACTACCTGTTGAAGTAATGACTCAATAAATCGGACTAACTGAGAAATAAAAACACTATGAATTCCTCAATGAGTCGAATCCTGAATTACATGAAGACGGTTTAAATAATAAAGATTAATAAACTGAAATCTGAAATAATAATAAAATGAAGAACATGTCAAATAAATGTGAAATTAATGTAGTTAACTGATTAAATCAATGGAATAAAAATGTGAAAAAATCCACAAAAGACTAAGTTAGTTTATAACATTTAATTCGTAAAGAAATAAATGTACAAAATACTAATACTTCATCTTATAGAGCTCGTTAATTATTTAGTGGATTGACCGGAAAATATGGTAAAACTATTTGAAAGGTTTCAGCCATCTTTCCGAGGACCTCGACTCCCTCTGGATGTGATGATTCTTATGTTTGTTTGTAAACAACAACAAAGCTGCGGAATCACAACAGGAAGTATAACGATTTCAAAAAAAAAAAAAACTGAAGATACAAACTTTATAAAAATGAGCACGACTTTAAATATGAAGTAAACATGATGATGATGATGTGACCCCTGTTCTCCTCCTCCTCCTCCTCCTCCTCCTCCTCCCCCTCCTCCTCCATGTGTTCCATGTGTTCTATGTATGGAGCCTTCTGTGAGGCTTTGATCTTGTTTTATTGGTGAAACATGAGTTCATGAGACGATCGTAACGCTTTAGAACTTTACCTCCAGTTACATCCTCATTATGGGATGTTGTTGAAACGCGGTTCTTCATACGTGTTCCCCTCGGGATGAACCGTTTACTGTTAGCATGCTAACGTTAGCATGCTGACACGCTAAACTTTAGCATGTTAGCATTAGCGTCAATGCTTTTCCTCAAAGGATGATCCTTTGCTTCGTGATATATTTGTATACAATAAACTGCCCAACATGTTCAGGGACTGATCCTCAGTTTGTTTATTGGAGCTTCAACAACATTCAGACAACAGAAGTTTGACTCTGATGTTTCTGGAGTTAATAAAACATAAACAGGAGCTTTATTATGTTGACACACGGGAATATATTAGAATATATAACGATCTTTTAAAAGATGCTCAATAAACTACAGATCAACTTCTCAACCAGAACTCCTCTTCATCAAATCCTCAACGAGTTCAAACTGAAGCAGAGGAGGAAGAGGAGGAGGAGGAGGGGGAGGAGGAGGAGGGGGAGGAGGGGGAGGGGGAGGGGGAGGAGGAAGGAAAGAGAGAGGCAGGAGAGAGGAAGGAAAGAGGGAGGGAGGCGATAGGAAGGAGAGAGGAGGAGGAGGAGGAGGAGGAGGAGGAGGAGGAGGAGGAGGAGGAGGAGGAGGAGGAGGAGGAGGAGGAGGGGGGGAGGAGGAGGAGGAGGAGGACCGTGTGATGGATGAATGTCGAGAGGTCAAGACGATGGGCTGTGGGGGTCTAGGACTCGTCCTCCTGTGGGGGTCTAGGACTCGTCCTCCTGTGGGGGTCTAGGGCTCGTCCTCCTGTGGGGGTCTAGGACTCGTCCTCCTGTGGGGGTCTAGGACTCGTCCTCCTGCGGGGGTCCTCCTGTGGGGGTCTAGGACTCGTCCTCCTGCGGGGGTCCTCCTGTGGGGGTCTAGGACTCGTCCTCCTGCGGGGGTCCTCCTGTGGGGGTCTAGGACTCGTCCTCCTGTGGGGGTCTAGGACTCGTCCTCCTGCGGGGGTCCTCCTGTGGGGGTCTAGGACTCGTCCTCCTGCGGGGGGTCCAGGCTGTTGGGGCTCAGGTACTCGAAGGCCTTCTGGCTCTGGGAGACCAGCTGCTTGAGCGGCGCCAGCAGCAGCTCGGTGGCGGACGGCCGGCGCAGGAAGACCGGGTCCTCTGCGGGGGTCCGGAGGTCCTCCGGCTCCACCAGGTCCCTGGTGCTGGAGCGGCGGCGGCCGGTGGGGGGCTCGGGGCTCAGGGGGCCCCGGGCTGCGCGGGAGTACAGGCTGCGGCGGCGGCGAGGACGTCCGTCCATGGCCTTCAGGAAGAGGCTGTTGGCCGAGCTGCGGCGAGACGAGCTGTCCACGTCCTCCTGGTTCAGGAAGTCCTCCACCTCCTGGGGGGACGGCTGCTGCAGCTGGAGGACCAGCACACGGGGCCCCTTAGCACACGGGGCCCCTTAGCACACGGGGCCCCTTAGCACACGGGGCCCCTTAGCACACGGGGCCCCTTAGCACACGGGGCCCCTTAGCACACGGGGCCCCTTAGCACACGGGGCCTCTTAGCACACGGGGCCCCTTAGCACACGGGGCCCCTTAGCACACGGGGCCCCTTAGCACACGGGGCCTCTTAGCACACGGGGCCTCTTAGCACACGGGGCCTCTTAGCACACGGGGCCTCTTAGCACACGGGGCCTCTTAGCACACGGGGCCTCTTAGCACACGGGGCCTCTTAGCACACGGGGCCTCTTAGCACACGGGGCCTCTTAGCACACGGGGCCTCTTAGCACACGGGGCCCCTTAGCACACGGGGCTCAGAAGCACATTCAGGTCAATATTGACTAACTCTTCATTTCAAAAGAGAACAAAACATGGAGATTTGATCAGAGGACGGGATCATCACGAGCTGCAGCCAATCATGTTTAACATGTGTAACATGCAGTGTAAACATGTTACACATGTTACACATGTGATCACACATGTGTAACATGTGTGATCACATGTTTACACTGCATATTACACATATCATCATATGTGTAACATGTTTCATATGTGTAACATATGTAACATGTTTAACATGTGTAACATGTGATGATATGTGTAACATGTGTAACATGTTATCACGTGTGTAAGATGTGATCACATGTTTAACATGTGTAACATGTGTAACATATTTAACATGTTTGACATGTGTAACATGTTTGACATGTGTAACATGTTTGACATGTGTAACATGTTTGACATGTGTAAGATGTGATGCCATGTGTAACATGTGATGCCATGTGTAACATGTGATGACATGTGTAACATGTGATGCCATGTGTAACATGTGATGCCATGTGTAACATGTGATGACATGTGTAACATGTGATGACATGTGTAACATGGCGCGTGTGAACGGTCTGGACTCAGAACGCCCTGAGCTCTCGGTGTTCGAGGTGAACACGTGAAGCCTGGAAGAGACTGTAATGCACCACAAAGAACGTTAGCACAACGTTTATAGCTTAGCACAAAGACTGTTAGCTTAGCCTAGCTTAACAGAAATACTGTTAGCTTAGTTTAGCTTAGATCAAAGACTGTCAGCTTAGCTTATCCACATCAATAATACATTCTACTGTGTGTGTGTGTGTGTGTGTGTGTGTGTGTGTGACCCACCATGTCGTAGAGCGGCGTGGCGTTGATGACCAGCTGCAGGAGGATCCTGGAGAGGTCCTGCAGGTCTCCCAGCAGCTGCTGGACCTGAACCGGTAGCGCTCTGATCTGACGGAGGGGGCGGAGCTCCGCCAACATGGCGGCCTGACCTTTGACCCCGCCTAGGGTCAGCTCCCGGAGGCTCTCGGCTCGGTACACCAACGCCACCAGGAGTTCCTGCAGGTACTGCAGCAGCTCGCCCACCAGCTCCAGGACACGACCCAGACCCACCTGCAGGGGGCACCAGAGATCAGCAGCTGATACAGCGGAGGAGGAGGAGGAGGAGGAGGAGGAGGAGGAGGAGCAGAAGAAGAGCCCACCGTGTCCGCGGCGCCCCCCATGGTCCTCAGGGCTCTCTGCAGCTGCTCCCTGAGCTTCGTCATGCGGTGGTAGAGCTGCAGGCTGAGGTTCAGCAGGAGGCTCCGGACTCTGGTCCACAGGCTGGGCTCCTCCTCGTCTTCATCCTCGTACTCCTGCACCTTCATTTCCCACTCCCGCCCTGAGGGCCACAATACCGCCATCATCATCATCATCATCATCATCATCATCATCATCATCATCATCATCATCATCATCATCATCATCATCATCATCATCATCATCATCATCATCATCATCATCGTCATCATCATCATCACCATCATCATCATCATCATCATCATCATCATCATCATCATCACCACCATCATCATCATCATCATCACCTGCAGACTAAAGGACATGGTCTGATCGCAATGCATTCTGGGTCTGATCTCTTATTGTGAAGGACTCACGCAGCGTGGGGGGGAGGGGCATGTAGGAGTCCGTGGCGTCCTCCAGGCGGCTCAGCAGGTCGTCCAGCCCGGCGGCGGCGGCGCGGCCCAGCGGCCCGTCCTGCAGCTGCTGCGCGGCGCCCAGCGCGGCGTCCGACAGCCGCTCCAGGAGCTCCAGAGCGCCGTCCAGCCCGCCGCTCAGCCACAGCTGAGCCTCGTCCAGCGTCAGCAGCGCGGCGTCCTTCAGGTGGCCCAGCACCTGTGGACAGAGGCCACGCCCCCATACATCAGAATGATCAATACTTATTGATCAGGTTAGAAATATTGATTAGATGATCATTATTGATTAGAGAGTAAATATTGATTAGATGATCATTATTGATTAGATAGTAAATATTGATTAGATGATCACCTCCTCCGTTGATTGGTTCAGGATCGGGAAGTTCTTCTCCAGACGGTCGAGACCAACGAGAGCAAAACTGTTGGCGACTTCAACTGAAGACAAAGTACAAGTACACAGAGTACTAGTAGGAATACTCGTGTGACACTTGAGTTACAGCAGTAGTAGCAGTAGTTGTACTAGTAAACACTACTACTAGTAATACTAGTAGTAGTGTTTACTAGAATGTGGCTCAACTGTGGTCAGTAAGTTTGTCTTTCTAGTCCTGGTCCTGGTCCTGGTCCTGAACTGGTCATAGTCCTGGTCCTGGTCCTGAACTGGTCATAGTCCTGGTCCTAGTCCTGGTCCTAGTCCTGGTCATAGTCTTGGTCCTAGTCCAAGTTCTGGTCCTAGTCCTGGTACTGGTCATAGTCCTGGACCTAGTCCTGGTCCTGGACCTAGTCCTGGTCCTAGTCCTGGTCCTAGTCCTGGTCCTGGTCATAGTCCTGGTCATAGTCCTGGTCCTGGTCATAGTCCTGGTACTGGTCATAGTCCTGGTACTGGTACTGGTCCTAGTCCTGGTCCTAGTCCTGGTACTGGTCATAGTCCTGGTCATAGTCCTGGTCCTGGTCCTAGTCCTAGTCCTGGTCATAGTCATGGTACTGATCATAGTCCTGGTCATAGTCCTGGTCATAGTCCTGATCCTGGTCATAGTCCTGGACCTAGTCCTGGTCCTGGTCATAGTCCTGGTCCTGGTCATAGTCCTGGTCATAGTCCTAGTCCTGGTCATAGTCCTAATCCTAGTCATAGTCCTGGACCTAGTCCTGGTCCTGGTCATAGTCCTGCTCCTGGTCATAGTCCTGGTCATAGTCTTGATCCTGGACCTATTCCTGGTCATAGTCCTGGTCCTGGTCATAGTCCTGGTCCTGGTCATAGTCCTGGTCATAGTCCTGGTCATAGTCTTGATCCTGGACCTAGTCCTGGTCATAGTCCTGATCATAGTCCTGGTCATAGTCCTGGTCCTGGTCATAGTCCTGGTCATAGTCTTGATCCTGGACCTAGTCCTGGTCATAGTCCTGATCCTGGTCATAGTCCTGGTCATAGTCCTGGTCATAGAACTGATCCTGGTCATAGTCCTGGACCTAGTCCTGGTCATAGTCCTGGTCCTGGTCATAGTCCTGGTCCTGGTCATAGTCCTGGGCCTAGTCCTGGTCCTAGTCCTGTATTTCTACACATGTACTCTGCGGCTCCAGACTCTGGAGAAGGGGCGTGGCTCTCGTCATGGCGACCTTGACGCCGACCTCCGCGGCTCCGCCCACCAGCCGCAGCAGAGGGTAGCGACCTTTGACCTCGGAGTACACGGACGTCACCGACTGCAGCGCCGAGCTGACCAGAGGCAGACAGGAGACCCTGAACACAACGCTGGGCTGAAACACAGGACAGTACTAGTACCACAAGGTAGAGGAACTCTCAGAGTACCACAAGGTAGAGGAACTCTCAGAGTACCACAAGGTAGAGGTACTCTCAGAGTACCACAAGGTAGAGGTACTCTCAGAGTACCACAAAGTAGAGGTACTCTCAGAGTACCACAAGGTAGAGGTACTCTCAGAGTACCACAAAGTAGAGAAACTCTGAGAGTACCACGAGGTATAAATACATAATAAATGAACTATATTAATGATTGATTGATTGGTGAATTGATTGGTGAATTGATTGGTGTATTGATTGGTGTATTGATTGGTGTATTGATTGGTGCATTGATTGGTGTATTGATTGGTGTATTGATTGGTGTATTGATTGGTGCATTGATTGGTGTATTGATTGGTGTATTGATTGGTGTATTGATTGGTGTATTGCTTGGTGTATTGATTGGTGCATTGCTTGGTGTATTGATTGGTGCATTGATTGGTGGATACCTCATGATGTTGACTGTAGGACATTTCTCCTTTTCCAAATCTGATGAACAAACAAGAACAGAGAGATCACGAGGCAGTCAGGAGACCACGAAGACCACGAGGACCACGAAGACCACGAGGACCACGAGGACCACAAGGACCACGAAGACCACGAAGACCACGAAGACCACGAAGACCACGAGGACCGAGAAAGACCTACAATAGGACTAGGAGGTCCATGGAGACCACAACCAAGTGTTTTAGTTTGAGACGTTGACTTGAAGCAATGCCAGAAAGAGAGGAACAGTGAAGTAAATGTCCAGTCGGGGTCTCGTGGACCCCGTTGGGGTCTCGTGGACCCAGTCGAGGTCTTGTGGACCCCGTTGGGGTCTCGTGGACCCAGTCGAGGTCTCGTGGACCCAGTCGAGGTCTCGTGGACCCAGTCGAGGTCTCGTGGACCCAGTCGAGGTCTCGTGGACCCAGTCGAGGTCTCGTGGACCCAGTCGAGGTCTCGTGGACCCAGTCGGGGTCTCGTGGACCCCGTCGAGGTCTCGTGGACCCCGTCGAGGTCTCGTGGACCCCGTCGGGTCTCGTGGACCCCGTGAGGGTCGCAGGCCTCATGTTGGACCCCTGGATCTGAAGGTCGATTGAACAGATTTCATCACAATTAAAAGCTGTAAAACACAAAAGATGTAAAATCATCACACATTAAGCCACGCCCTAAACGTAAGCCACGCCCTAAACGTAAGCCACGCCCTAAACGTAAGCCACGCCCTAAACGTAAGCCACGCCCTAAACGTAAGCCACGCCCTAAACGTAAGCCACTGGACACTTTCACTCAAATGTGAAAAATAAGTTTTTATATACACAAATATGTAAATAGCTGAAGGAAAACAATGTTTAGTTCAAATGTTTCAGGATATTTATAAACTTTAAGAATGAAACAAATGCTTTGTTTCAACCTTCATCCCGTAATAATAATAATAATGATGATAATAATAATAATCATGTTAATAATAATAACCATGTTAATAATAATAATAATAACAATTATGATAATAATGATGATAATAATGATAATAATAATGATGATAATAATGATAATAATAAGAATTATGATAATAATAATGATAATAATAATAATGATTAGATAATTTTCTAAAGTTAATGATTATTCAAACAAACAAAACATTGCTTTGTTGAGAACTCAAAGATTTAAATTATGAAGGACATACGATCAATAAAGATGAATATGAATAATTACCCCATCAGAGAGAAGCAGCTGAACGACGAAGACGAGGAAGATGAGGAAGACGAAGACGACGGCGATGAAGACGAAGATGTGAGCCGCTCATAAAGAGTCGGGGAAGTTTTTCTGCTGGAGAGCAGCGACCTGATTGGTCGGCGAGCGCTGTGATGTCACTGGTGACGCTGTGCAACCAATCAATTAGTACGTCTTCTCAATGAAGTCATTCAGCACACACAACTCACACTCACACACACACACTCACACACAGACACTCACACACACACACTCACACACACACACACTCACACACACACACTCACACACAGACACTCACACACACACACACTCACACACAGACACTCACACACACACACTCACACACACACACTCACACACACACACTCACACACACACACACTCACACACAGACACTCACACACACACACTCACACACACACACACACACACACACACACAGATACTCACACACACACTCACACACAGACTCACACACACACACACGCACTCACACACACACACATTCACACACAGACACTCACACACACATACTCACACTCACACATACACACTCACACACACACTCACACACACACACTCACACAGACTCATACACACACTCACACACACACACTCACACACACACTCACACACATACACACACATAGACACACACACTCATACACACACAGACACAAACAGACTCACACACACACAAACAGACTCACGCACACACATTCATACAAACACACACAGATACACACAAACACACATACACGTTGATACATATGAATAATCAATATGATCCGTAATGGATCCATAGACGAATCAGTATTTGACCTTCGTCACATCCTGACGATGATGACGACTTATTGAATGTTTTTATGACCTTGAAACAACAATCTGTCTTATAAATGAAACCTTTATGACCCAGATCACCGAACACAATCAGAACCAGCACAGACCAGCACAGACCAGAACAGACCAGCAGAGGATCTCCCTCAGGGGTTCTGTCCTCTCTGAATGGGTCTGGAGAACATGGAGAAATGTGTTTATTAAATATAAAGAAATATGTTTACTAAACATAAAGTAATATGTGTATTAACTATGAAGAATTATGTTTATTAAGTATATAGAAATATGTTTATTAAATATAAAGAAATATGTTTATTAAATATAAAGAAATATTTTATTAAATATATAGAAATATGTTTATGTAATATAAAGAAATATGTTTATTAAATATAAAGAAATATTTGTATTATATACAAAGAAATATGTTTATTAAATATAAAGACATATGTGTATTAACTATGAAGAATTATGTTTATTAAATATATGGAAATATGTTTATTAAATATAAAGAAATATGTTTATTAAATATAAAGACATATGTTTATTAAATATAAATAAATATTTGTATTAAATACTGTAGCAGGTTCCATGCCACCACCCGTGGGTCCCCCCCATAATCGCAGAGGTTTTGTTTGTGAACATGTTTATTGAGGCAGCACACTCCCTGAGCAGACGGCAACACGGGTCTGCTCACCTCCCTTCTCCTGCAGCTCCGCCCTTCTTACAGCTGCACATTGGGGAGAGCTGCCACAAATACAGAGAAATATGTTTATAAAATATAAAGAAATATGTGTATTAAATATAATAAAAAATGTTTATTAAATATAAAGAAATATTTCTTATTAAACATAAATGAATGTGTTTATTAAATATAAAGAAAAAATATTATTAAACATTTAAAACATGTTTAATGAATATAAAACATATGTTTATTAATTATAAAGAAATATGTGTAATAAATATAAAGAAATATTTTTATTTAATATAAAAAAATATGTTTATTAAATATGAAGAAATATTTCTTATTAAACATAAATGAATGTGTTTATTAAATATAAAGAAACAACTTTATTAAACATTCAAAACATGTTTATTAAATATAAAGAAATATGTTTCTTAATTATAAAGAAATATGTGTAATAGATATAAAGAAATATGTTTAATACATATGAAGAAAGCTGTTTATTAAATATAAACAAATGTGTTTACTAAACATAAAGAAATATGTGTATTAAATATGAAGAAATATGTTTATTAAATATAAAGAAATATGTATATTAAATATGAAGAAATATTTGTATTAATATAAACACATATGTTTATTCAATATAAGAAATATTTCTTATTAAACATAAATAAATGTGTTTATTAAATATAAAGAAAAACGTTCATTAAACATTAAAACAAATTATTATTAAATATAAAGAAATATGTTTATTAATTATAAAGAAATATGGTTATTAAATATAAAAAAAATGTTTATTAAACATATAGAAATATGTTTATTAAACATACAGAAATATGTTTATTAAATATGTCTGGAGAGAAGATGAAATACGTCGGTATGTTTTATATGTTATAGTCATTTCAGGTTTTTTCTCTTCAGCTCATTAAACTGATGAAACTCTGACCTGAACATGAAGAACAATAATAAAGATATAATATAATAATATAATGTGATGATCCTGAGCTCATGAGCAGCTGCTCTGAGACCAGATCACGAGTTGAACCAGATCACCGAGACCTTTATGACTTCTGAGTACCTCGACTCACTGGAAGATAATCAGTCAAAGGGATCTGCTGTGACGGATTCTCCGGGTGGACATGTGAACGCCTCATCTCCACCGGCGTGGACTTGGTTCCCCTCAGGGGGAACCAGCCATGAAGGACTCAGTGTGCGTCTGTGAGGATCCTCCTTGTGACGAGGAGGATCTGGTTTAACGCTCCTTAGTGGTCTGGACTCCAGTTCAGAGCCCGAGGCTGGAGGCTGGAGGATGCGTAACTTGTCAGACGAGACGTTGGTGTCTATAATACAGAGAGATAACACATGTAGTACCCCTGGTGGCCACTAGGTGCATTAATACTGTATTATAGAGATAATACATGTTGTTCTCCTGGTGTCCACTAGGGGCATCACTACTGTATTATACATATAATACATGTTGTTCTCCTGGTGGCCACTAGGGGCATCACTACTGTATTATACATATAATACATGTTGTTCTCCTGGTGGCCACTAGGGGCATCACTACTGTATTATACATATAATACATGTTGTTCCCCTGGTGGCCACTAGGGGCATCACTACTGTATAGAGATAACACATGTAGTTCCTCTGGTGTCCACTAGGGGCATCACTACTGTATTATAGAGATAACACATGTAGTACCCCTGGTGGCCACTAGGTGCATTAATACTGTATTATAGAGATAATACATGTTGTTCTCCTGGTGTCCACTAGGGGCATCACAACTGCATTAAAGAGATCATTCTAAAGTCAAATATGAAGTAAGATATGTAATCTCTCCTTTGCGTTATATAACTGGATGCGTAACTTGTCAGACGAGACGTTGGTGTTGAACTTGTTTGTTTGTTTATTTGCACGTCCAATTAGTGTCAACAACGCTAACGAGGAGGTCAGCATCCAGGGTTACAGCAGGGGGCGCTCACACACGAGGACACGAGGCGGGAAGGACACCAGCAGACATCTTCATCTCTGTACAAATATACAGCATCATCGTCATCCTCCTCTTCTTCAGGTTGGTCTTCAGCAGATTGAAACATAAACGTTGAGGAACAGACGAGACGCTCAAAACATTTTGTTTACAAGCTCACAAATATCATCTTTATAAAAACACACTGAACAGAAGTGAAAGCAGCTCCTCCAATCAGTGAAGAGGACCACAGGAAGTGGAGGCAGGAGAGACAGGAAGTGGAGGCAGGAGAGATAGGAAGTGGAGGCAGGAGAGACAGGAAGTGGAGGCAGGAGAGATAGGAAGTGGAGGCAGGAGAGACAGGAAGTGGCGGCAGGAGAGACAGGAAGTGGAGGAAGGAGAGACAGGAAGTGGAGGAAGGAGACAGGAAGTGGAGGAAGGAGAGATAGGAAGTGGAGGCAGGAGAGATAGGAAGTGGGGGCAGGAAGTGGAGG